>OY811972.1:15869680-16157641 GCA_963681505.1 Eunapius fragilis | reverse complement strand
ATTGGTAACCATGCCAACTGCTTAACTTTCATAAAGACTGTATCAGACATCAAACGTCCATATGGGCTATACCCATCTGACAGCCAAACATCTCAATACATCTCTACATACCTCCCCCTCCCCTCTTTTTGTCTTTTTGTCTTTTTGTGTATGTTTTTTCCCCTTTTTGTCTATGTCTCGCGTTTTTTTGATCTATGTGAATTGTATTTTGTATGTATGTGTTTTGGGGCATGAGTGACCGTTGTTAGGTTACGTCCATGGGGTCGGGGGGCAACCCACCTCCCGGACAATATTTTCCCCTCCGACACATTCTCTCTACTGCTCCCCGGCTCACAGGTACTGCGGCCGTAGGTCGTCCCCTCCCTCCCCCCCCCCCCCCCCCACCCCCCCCCCCCCCCGCCCCATCAGTGGATATGTTTACCAGTGTGGCCACTAATCATGTCATATACAATAACTAACCACAGAGGGACTGCTGGTGATGGTACACATGTGGTACATATTATTGATGCACAAATGTCTGAATATGCCCACCAAAAGAGAGATGGGACAGATGGGGAGGAGGGGCGACAGATGGGGAGGAGGCTGTTATCCTGCATCCGTAGGATCACCTGGGTTGCCTCCAAAGGGATTAGTCGTCGGTGTTGATGAGGGCAGGAGAGAGGAAGAGGATGTGTCAGGGATAGTTGAGGAGGTGATGGGGAGGGTGGCAGAGGTGTCAGGGATGGTTGAGGAGGTGATGGGGAGGGTGGCAGAGGTGTCAGGGATGGTTGAGGAGGTGATGGGGAGGGAGGAGGAGGGGCCAGGGATGGTAGTGGAAGGTTGTATGAGGACTGGAGTTGAAGCGACGATGGTTGGTTGGGAACTGCTGGTGACTGCAGGGCCAACTGAAGTAGTCATGACTGCTGCAGTGGGAGAGAGAGTGGGGACGAGGGACGTCGTCGTGACAACGGGCGGGCAAACGGCGGAAGGTATGGGAGATCGGGATCTTGATTTGGTCGTTCTGGTATCCGTCTTGGAGTGTGAGTGACTTCTCGTAAGCGGGTGTGGTCGCACTCCGTGCGGACCGTTCGCTCGGCCAGGTCTGCCGTGACGGTGACGGTGACGATGACCCGGTGTGTTCTTTGTCCTTACAGGTGCGACGTCTTGTGCACAACCTGGAGTGACAGGGGGACGAGGGGGAGGTGCGGGGACACACGCTGGCTGTCGGCTCATAACGCACATTTGACCAGGAGGGCATGGCTTCCCCGTGCGTGAGTTACTTCTCGTAAGCGGGTGTGGTGGCACTCCGTGCGGACCTTTCGCTCGGCCGGGTCTGCCGTGACGGTGACGGTGACGATGACCCGGTGTGTTCTTTGTCCTTACAGGTGCGACGTCTTGTGCACAACCTGGAGTGGCAGGGGGACGAGGGGGAGGTGCGGGGACACACGCTGGCTGTCGGCTCATGACGCACATTTGACCAGGAGGGCATGGCCTCCCCGTGCAGCTAGCCCGCGGGGACTGCTTGCTCCGCTTGTGACATTTCGTTCTTACTGCGCCAGGGCCGCAGTGAAGGCATCCTCCAACGTCCGCGAGTGCCACCAGGATGGACAGAACAGCAACGACTGCTGCGAGAGTATTCATCGTGATCCGACTGATCGCTTTTGTTCAGCGGCTTTGCCATTTATATAACCCGCCCCCCCCCCCCCACCCCCTTAATTACCCTGCCCCCCCTAATTACCCCGCATATTCCTCCTCCTTACCACCATCACATTACATTGTTTGTAAACAGAAATTTGTGGAGGATAGAGAGAGAGAGAGGGAGAGAGAGAGAGGGAGAGAGAGAGAGAGAGAGAGAGAGAGAGAGAGAGAGAGAGAGGAGAGAGAGAGAGAGAGAGAGAGAGAGAGAGGGAGAGAGAGAGAGAGAGAGGGAGAGAGATTATTATTATTAAACCTACACGTCATTGCATGTATGGAGGCATGGGGTGTTACATTAAGCTACAAATAACAGAGGAGGGGTAAGTTATTCACTGCGCCACAGCATTTAGTATGCAGAGCTGTGAAGAGTCTGCATATCAACCGTATGCAGACGGGTATCATTGAAGTGTTCATATGCAGACGTCTGCATATGAACACTTCAAACAATACTCATCTGCATATGGTTGGTATGCAGACTCCGCACAACTCTGCATACTAAATGCTGTGGCGCAGTGATTGCTTGAGGCGGACTTACTGGAGGCATGGAATGGGAGAGCAGGGACGTGTGTACACATGCTAGGTGTCTTGAGCCAGGACTAATGACCCACACAGTGCGTCCTCACAGCTGGTGTCACCTGTCACCCATAACTATGTTGGGACAACATGTCTTTATACTATTAATAAAATACATTCTTGACAACAAACATTGGAGGCACAAGGGGTTAATGGACTGGTGGTGTGAAAATCAGTTGGGACCGTTCATAAATTACATCGCGCTGAGTGGGGGGGGGGGGGGGGAAGGGGGTATCAGCCAGTGTGACGATGTACATTAAGCATACATCAGTATGGTATAATGTGTGATGAGGGGAGGGGGGGGGGGGTCCATAATGGTCAAAATAGGGTGACGTAATTTATGAACAGGCCCCTATGACTAAAGAATACACCTATATGCACCAGCACCATGCATGTGATGATCCACAACAAAGAGTGCATTGATAACCATGCCAACTGCTTAATATTCATAAAGACTGTATCAGACATCAAACGTCCATATGGGCTATACCCATCTGACAGCCAAACATCTCAATACACACCTCCCCCCCCCCCCCCCTCCTAAGGTATGATATGCAAGCTGCCCATAGCAGTGAGCCAAGTGTGTGTATGTGGAGGCTGCTTCACACATAACCGTCTACGGAGTGCCTAGATGGATAGGGTTAATGACGCTTCCTGGGATTACTAATGTTGTCACTGTTACTTCTTAACCCCATCATCTCCCCTTATGTCAAATTAAAATGAAATTGATGAAATGTGCAATGCTGGTGTGGTCTGTTGCTCCATCATTGGTTGCCATGGTTACAGTTGATTTATCTCTCCCATGATGTTCACCACGCGATTGTTATAAAGTTTTGATATGTCAGCTGCCACCTACAAGGGTTAGAGAATGGATAGGGTTAAAACGAGGGAATGGATGGGGTTAACAAGAACAAGGTACTGAGTAAAAAAAGATTACTGTTATCAAATGAATGTATAGCTCTTATAAAGATTGAGCCCTTAAAAGGAAATAGCCCTTATAAGGATACACTCACCTTTCCTTGTAGGTGTTTGGTTCTCTGTACCAACAAGGTAAGTTGTGGCTCCAACTGACCAATCACCTCTCTGGCCTCCTCCCCCTTGCTGTGGTACACATCAGCCTGTGTGGCCGCTCTGTTGGCTAGCTCCTGGTGATGGAGGAGGGACTGGGAGAGGCGGTCCAGGTACCTGGGGAGGGGAGGGAGTGGGGAGGGAGAGGGAGGAAGAGGGGAGGGGGAGAGGATATGCTTATAAGACGGCTGACAGTGTAGGAAGATGGAGGAGTGGCCAGTTACCGTGGTGATCCCTTGATTAGGAAGAGGTGTTGGACCCTTGCGTTGGTAAGCATATTCATGGCTTTGGTCACATGACCCAACATCTCCTGAAGCTTGCACTCTGATTGGACGCCACGGAGATTGATGTCATCATTGAACTACAGGGATGTGGATATTTATTATTATTAGAGGCATGGAATGGAGACATACTGGCTCCAGGTATGGACTGGAGGTGATGTGTACATATAAAGAAGATGTCTATGGTCATGAGCCAGGAAATTAATAGATTGTGTTGGCCAGGGAATGACCCATATGACACATAAGGACAATAGCCCGCCAATAGCCCGCCATAGGAATGCATGGGACCCTGCCGCCCCCATACATGACATCCCAATGCAGGGAGGGGGGGGGGGGGGGGGGGGGGGGATGAATTTGTATGCTGACACCTATTACATACATCATCACCTATTACATCATCACCTATTACATCATCACCTAGGACAGCACATAGTCACTGAAAGGTTTAGCATTAAACACTTGTATCTCTTAACACCCTAAAACCTAGTCATCACCCTAACACCTAGTCATCACCCTAACACCTAGTCATCACCCTAACACCTAGTCATCACCCTAACACCTAGCCATCACCCTAACACCTAGTCATCACCCTAACACCTAGTCATAACCCTAAAACCTAGTCATCACCCTAACACCTAGTCATCACCCTAACACCTAGTCATCACCCTAACACCTAGTCATCACCCTAACACCTAGTCATCACCCTAACACCTAGTCATCACCCTAACACCTAGTCATCACCCTAACACCTAGTCATCACCCTAACACCTAGTCATCACCCTAACACCTAGTCATCACCCTAACACCTAGTCATCACCCTAACACCTAGTCATCACCCTAACACCCTAACACGTAATCATTTCTCTTATCACCTAGCCTGAAGCATATATTCAGAGGGTCCATACATGGGGGCGGGGCCACACTACCTACATGTACTGTTCACAGGCCCCAGACCATCACAATGAAAACAACATTGCCTAGCAACCTAAATCTCACCTGCTCCACCCCTAGGACACTGGTGTTGTTTGAGGTGACCTCCGATGACCTCTGACCTATGAACTCTTTCAGCTCCAACAGGTCATTCAACAAAAGATTTCGGGTCTGGGGACTCTCAAGCACTGGCTGAAGGTCAGGGTCCACTGTGTGCATGTGTGTGTGAGGGGTGTGTGCATGTGTGTGTGTGCATGTGTGTGTGCATGGGTATGTTTACCACAAGGCCCACCCCATCAAGAGGTATACAGACAACCATCTCTTTACTCCCTGTATGTTTAATCGCCTGTTAATAGCAGAGGTGGTTAGTATACACAAGTAGTTATATTAACAAGGGGGCAGGGTTTAGAGGTGGCACGGTGAACTAGTGGTTAACTAACCAGCAGTGTCCTCTAGCGGTTAACTAACCAGTAGTCTCCTCTCTGGTTCCACTCCCTTCCAGAACAATCTCAAATCCAGAGGTGTCCATTTTCATTACCTCCTCCCCAGACCCTTCTTGCACTCCACCCAGAATGTCACCTCCTCCCCAGTCTATCTCCAAGGACCCCTCGTCTGATGCATTAGGGGGCGGGGCTGACTCAAACAGGACCTGCAGGAAGTGAGGTCATAACCTCTCCACCCTTTTCTCTAGTACCTCTGGTGGCGGGTTCCCATGTTTCCACTCATACACGGTCACATTCCCATGCTTCAGAATGTAGCTCAGCATTGGAAGGAATGTCTCATCCGCTCCTCTGAGTGTGTGCATGGTGTGCAATAAAACACTAGTCCAACTCCTCCCCAGGCCCACCATTACCTCCTCCCCAAGCCTACAATTACCTCCTCCCCAGGCCCACCATGACCTCCTCCCCAGGCCCACCATGACCTCCTCCCCAGGCCTCACCTGTCGTGTACAGCCTTCCCGAAGGCTTCGCACCCACCATGACCTCATCCCCAGGCCCACCACTACCTCCTCCCCAGGCCCACCATTACCTCTTCCCCAGGCCCACCATCATCTCCTCCCCAGGCCCTTACCTGTCGTGCACAGCTTTCCTGAAGGCCTCGTACCCCACCATGACCTCCATCATTGAGGGTAGCATGGCCATGGTGTCCCTGTACACATCTGGAAGCTCCCCCACCAGAGAGCTGAGCTCCTCCCTCACCCTCTGCCCCTAGAGGGGTGTGGTTTGGGTGTGGTTATCTATACGGCTGCTACCTGATACTGGTATAACCAGAGCACCCATTACACTCCTCCCCTCCCTCCTCCCCTCCAATCTCTCCTTCCCCTCCCTTCTCTGATCTCCCCTTCTTCTTCACCTCCCTTCTCCTCCCCTCTCCCTCCTCCCCCTCCCATTTCCCCTCACTCACCGATATATTCATCTCCTTGCACAAAAGGTCAAACTTGTTGCGGAGAGAGGTCACAGTGGATAGACACTCCCCCTCTCTGCGCTCGCAGTCCTGTGTCATGTGAGGCATCACATGACTTATCGTGCAGTCACATGACCAACTTACACGCTGCACTGCCTGGCTTCTTGCCATCTGTTGCCTCAATGCTGGTATCTCATACTTCACATTTCTGATCAGCAACTGTCCACATTCAGCTGGAAGGTGTGTGGTGTGGTGAGGTGTGTGACCAGTGAGGGTGTGGAGGTATAATATGTGCAGGTATGGTGTGTGGAGGTGTGGTGTGTAGAGGTGTGATACTGATCTTCAGGGTATACTCCTGATCATATACACTGTAAGGAGGGATACTGATTTATATTCAGGATGATGATATAAATCATTGACCAGTGGGCTATAATTAGAGTCGTTACAACTCTTCAACAGGAGTACTGCACATAGGCCCATGACAACAGAGTCATAATAAGACCACTTCACAACATGCACCACCACTAACCGCAAAGAGTACATGTGCTAACACACACTTCAGTTATCAATACACATAACTTACTTTGTACACACACCAATGCACTGCTACGTACCAGTAGAGGCCACCACTAGTGCACTGTTACGTACCAGTAGAGGCCACCACCAATGCACTGTTACGTACCAGTAGAGGCCACCACCAGTGGACTGTTACGTACCAGTAGAGGCTACCACCAGTGCACTGTTACGTACCAGTAGAGGCCACCACAGCACCAGTGGACTGTTAAGTACCAGTAGAGGCTACCACCAGTGCACTGTTACGTACCAGTAGAGGCTACCACCAATGCACTGTTACGTACCAGTAGAGGCCACCACCAGTTTACTGTTACGTACCAGTAGAGGCCACCACCAGTGCACTGTTACGTACCAGTAGAGGCCACCACCAGTGCACTGTTATGTACCAGTAGAGGCCACCACTAGTGCACTGTTACGTACCAGTAGAGGCTACCACCAATGCACTGTTACGTACCAGTAGAGGCTACCACCAGTGCACTGTTACGTACCAGTAGAGGCCACCACCAGTTTACTGTTACGTACCAGTAGAGGCCACCACCAGTGCACTGTTATGTACCAGTAGAGGCTACCACCAGTGCACTGTTACGTACCAGTAGAGGCCACCACCAGTGCACTGTTACGTACCAGTAGAGGCCACCACCAATGCACTGTTACGTACCAGTAGAGGCTACCACCAGTGGACTGTTATGTACCAGTAGAGGCCACCACCAGTGCACTGTTACGTACCAGTAGAGGCCACCACCAGTGCACTGTTACGTACCAGTAGAGGCTTCTACCAGTGGACTGTTATGTACCAGTAGAGGCCACCACCAGTGCACTGTTACGTACCAGTAGAGGCTACCACCAATGCACTGTTACGTACCAGTAGAGGCCACCACCAGTTTACTGTTACGTACCAGTAGAGGCCACCACCAGTGCACTGTTACGTACCAGTAGAGGCCACCACCAGTGCACTGTTATGTACCAGTAGAGGCCACCACTAGTGCACTGTTACGTACCAGTAGAGGCTACCACCAATGCACTGTTACGTACCAGTAGAGGTTACCACCAGTGCACTGTTACGTACCAGTAGAGGCCACCACCAGTTTACTGTTACGTACCAGTAGAGGCCACCACCAGTGCACTGTTATGTACCAGTAGAGGCTACCACCAGTGCACTGTTACGTACCAGTAGAGGCTACCACCAGTGCACTGTTACGTACCAGTAGAGGCCACCACCAGTGGACTGTTATGTACCAGTAGAGGCCACCACCAGTGCACTGTTACGTACCAGTAGAGGCTACCACCAGTGCACTGTTACGTACCAGTAGAGGCCACCACCAGTGCACTGTTACGTACCAGTAGAGGCCACCACCAGTGCACTGTTACGTACCAGTAGAGGCCACCACCAGTGCACTGTTACGTACCAGTAGAGGCCACCACCAGTGCACTGTTACGTACCAGTAGAGGCCACCACCAGTGCACTGTTATGTACCAGTAGAGGCCACCACCAGTGCACTGTTACGTACCAGTAGAGGCTACCACCAGTGCACTGTTACGTACCAGTAGAGGCCACCACCAGTTTACTGTTACGTACCAGTAGAGGCCACCACCAGTGCACTGTTACGTACCAGTAGAGGCCACCACCAGTGCACTGTTACGTACCGGTAGAGGCTACCACCAGTTTACTGTTACGTACCAGTAGAGGCCACCACCAGTGCACTGTTACGTACCAGTAGAGGCCACCACCAGTGCACTGTTACGTACCAGTAGAGGCTACCACCAGTTTACTGTTACGTACCAGTAGAGAGAAGAGGCTAACCACCAATGCTCTAATAAACACCCAGGGTACATGTAGGAAATTTGTTAAATAGTTCTGACCACAACCATTGATAATCTCCCGGTACCTACCAAGGTAGATGTTTTTCTTTTCATACTGCTTCAAGATATCAGCCCATTCCTTGAGTGGGAAGAGGTAGGGGGAGGAGGTGGGGAGAGGAGGTAGGGGGAGGAGGTGGGGAGAGAAGGTAGGGGGAGGTAGGGGGAGGAGGTGGGGAGAGAAGGTAGGGGGGAGGTAGGGGGAGGAGGTGGGGAGAGAAGGTAGGGGGGAGGTAGGGGGAGGAGGTGGGGGAGGAGGTAGGGGAGGAGGTAGGGGGAGGTAGGGGTGGAGGTAGGGGAGGAGGAAGGGGTCTGTAATATGTGTGTACATACATGCATGTATGTGTGTGCACATGCGTACATGCACGTGTGGTGTGTACATGTGTGCGTGGGTACATGTGTGCATGGGTGGGTGTGTACCTTCAGTCTAGGAGAGTTGTACTGTCCAAAAATAGACCTCTCCTCCCCATCCAGCACTTTCAACTGCTCTATTACGTTCACACAATCATAGTAGTGGATATCTAGTGAGGAGGGAGGAGGAGGAGGAGGAGGAGGATGAGGGAAGAGGAGGAGGAGGGAGGAGGAGGGAAGAGGAGGGAGGTTGTCGTACACATGCACACACACACACACACATACACACCAGCCACGTGCAAGGCTCTCTTGATTTGCTCTGGTAGGTCTCCGAGGGCCTTTTTGACCCGCCCCTGTATCTCACGTGCTTCGTTGATCCATTTCAGGTCGCAATGACGTCTATCGACCAGCCAGTCTGCGGGGCATGAGCGGATTGGTTATTAGAGGCGATGGAGGTGGTAAGGTGGTACTAACCAATCAGCTTGTAATAATGGATGTCTATAGGGAACAGCTGCTCGTCAACGTCAGTGGAAGTCATTGGCTATTGTTCTCTCGTCCACGGCCCTCAATCCGATATCACGTGACATGATTACAAATTAAATTGAAGATATCCTCTTCATTTTTTTTTGTTGTTGTTTCCTATGATAATGAATTGCTGCTTCTGCCATAGCAAAACCAAGATGGCTTCGAGAGTACTGTCTTCTAGAACTGGATCCCTGTGTGCCTCAATGCACTAATGTTGTATCCGTTCCATTGAACACGTACGTATTTGTTAACATGAGCTACTCATCAGTATTTTATACCATGGAGCTAGCTACTCACATACTCACTTTAGACCATGATTATATTCGAGCAGCAATAGTTGCGCTTGATGTAGTCTGGGGACCAGATTTAATTTCTAACGCGCGCGCGGGAAACTTGGCAGTTTCTATTTTTAGAATACGGGGAACCTCAAACCCCACCCACAAAGGTACCCGAGAATGCCGTAATACGGGGAAACCTCAAACCCCACCCACAAAGGTACCCGAGAATGCCGTATATAAACGGCCCGAATGTTGAATGTCCGAATCATGAGTTACAATGGCTGGTATGTTCCTGCATTAGTGTTACGTATGTGTATAACAGCACAGATCTGAACACACAGCGAAGTGGTATGACGACAATTCAGAATCCGAACTTTTGCCGGAGACCCTTGGCCTTGAGCTTAAGAACATTGTAAGTCTTCTTATTTTCTTCGCACAATCCAGCTGAAGGGGGGGAGGAGGGGGGGGGGGGGGGGGAGTTCCATTAACAAACATACTTAGTGCGTTAGAGGTTTAGGACGGTTACAACATGCCATGTCATACGTGAACATGTACTGTGTCAATAACGATGCATTAATCGATTATCAACATTCATGAAAATATTGTTTTTGCTGATTATCATGAACCACAATTGTCACTTTCAATCCACCAGCTCCAACCATCAACCTCAATTGTCAGGTAGGATAGCCTATGGATTTTTCAGAATCCATAGTTTTAATTGATTCACTGAGTTCACCTCAGCACTTATGCTCACTAATTCTTTTTATTTCAAGACCTCCAATTGATTTTGATTATGGGTTTGAGGTTGACTTAACCTCATATGCACAAAACACATCACCTAAGTCCAACTGTCACATGGTAGGTGATTAAGCTTAAAAACTGGATCCACATATGACATTATATTTTCAGTACTCAACGGATCTGAATAAGCTATACGTCAAGCTGGGGGATGACTTACCAAAACGGTTCAAATTCAAACGTACGTGCTTTGTTATACCTACACACATTCTTTGGGATCCCAAATGTTGTGCTTCATTGCACAGAGATCCCAGATGGTCAGCTCTCAGTTAGGGCCACTTGCTACTTCCTTGAAAAGCAGGCAGTTCCTGTGCTCTGCTGTCCACATCACCGCGACACTCTAAAGCCTGGCTGCGTGGGACCAAGTTGTTTTATCACCGCCCCACACCACCCTGATTCGTGCACCACAGCAGACCAGTTTGGGCACTTGTCCTTAACAGTCCCTGGTAAATTCCTCCCTTACGTCACTACATGGATATCACACCTCCTCCTGCTCACATTCACTCCACGCCTTCCATGACAATACAGCTGTAATCACCTACAGCTACCCATGTTACACATCAGATGTGACAAAACGTGGTGTTATTGAAACTCTATTTCGTTTAGAGAGAGACAAGTAAGCTGTGAGATAAAGTATTCGGCATGGAAGTTATAGAGTTTCAATTTTGCAGTGAAGAAGTATCACGGTGTGTGACCCTTGTAAGGGTCAGCTACTCTCCAGGAAGAGACAGGTATACAGAAGAGAAGAAAGGAAAAGGCCCAGTTGTTTCAAGAAAGCGGAGTTAGTTATTTTAGTGAATCATTCTGTCATAGCTGCAGTAGATATCATCAATTAAATTTTTCTGCAGAGATCTCAGATGATAGTACTAGTGAGGTGTCAGAAGACCCTGCTGGCTCTAGTCTGGGCAGGACGTCCCTGACGATTAATGTCTGTTGCATGGCAGTATTAGTAGTTACATTTCACTGCTGCCTTACACCTCCTCAGGTATCTCCCATACTGCACAATGTAATCAGAAGAATTGCCTCACAACTAGAGGAAGAATTACCAAGGCTTCAGTCTTAATGAACCCAACTTATCGATTTTCCTTGCACATTACAATAATAATTTATGCTTTTTATATCTCATGTATGTGTGTAGGTGTGCTCCGCTTTCTAGTGACTCATATAACAACATTTGTATAAGCATGCATTGAACGGACCTTTTGCCTCTGACGTCACACATGAATTTTGGGCGGTAACTTTAAAATGGCATAACTTCATCATCATAGCTCCTACATGCTTTTCCTTTTAAAGTGTCCTTAAGAGGCAATTTCATTTTTTTTTCTATTTCACGATGGTGCTTTGTAAGGTATTACCATACAGCGAAACATTGCGGAAGTTTCTAATCAGATATGCGCGTCGTGTTTTTCAATTTTAGGGGGTCAACTTCCAGTAACTTGTGAGCGTTGTAACGTCTGCACCGTAATTGGCGAAGGTACTTCATTTTGGAATATAGGTACGCATTCATTTACCATTAATTTCGTACATGCTGTGTATCTTCGTGGTGTTTCTATAAGGACTTAAGTTTTGCATAATCACTTAATTTGTGACGCCAGAGGCAAAAGGTCCATTATGAGGTGAATGTCTTTACCTACGTGTGAGGCTTTTATACACAATACAATAATGGCCAGCAGTGTTACATGACCTTCTGTTGGTCAGTGTGTATGTATATATCAAGGCGTGATTGGTTATAATGATGTAAAATAAAGAAGCATTGTCAGTTTAAATACATGTGGATGAATAATAAGCAGTTGTCACAACTAACTAGCTTGCTGGTGGCTCAGACCTTAATTGAGTCCAAATTTAGGCGTAGTGGAATATTGATGCCATCAGTGTAGTATCTCAAGAAGTTAATTCAGCTATTTGTTCTATACATTATTTTGCACTGCATCAGTAGATAAAGCAACAAGATCCATAATTGCCTCTGAACATATATACTTAATTTGATGGCCACATTACTCCAATGGTGCAAACCCTGCATAGTTCCCTTGGGCCACCTTGTCCACTTTTGTCTCCTAGGGGAGGTGATGTCTTCAAATAACCTCCCCCCCCCCCCCCCCCACTCCCCTCCCTAAAGCAATGTCAGATAGGTAAAAAGAAGAGAAAAAAGGAAAAGTAAAAGGTTCTGTAGTTGGAAAAAAGGGGCGTTAGTTGTTATAATGAATCATTTAGATATCATTAATAACAAATGTTTCCCAGAGACCTCAGATGACAGTGAGGCATCAAAAGACCCGGGCAGTGACATTTTAAAACTATAATTTATACAGACCAGTCTTTTCTATCTCTCAGCAAATGTACCCAATTTCCATACTTCTAACTCCGCCTAAGCGGAGTTAGAAGTATGGAGAATGTACATGAACATGTCTTCATGTACATGTGAGGCTTTAATGATTGATTAATGGCCAGAATAGCATTATCTAATCTAAATAGTCTGCATGTCCGAGGCAAAGCATTAAGATGGTATGGCAGTGGCACTTGGTTTAACAAGGTTAAGATTTGGCCTACCATAAGGGTTAGTGAGGACAGCTGCCTTTGTCTTGTTGGAGCTGGTTGCTGGACGTGACAAATAATCTATGCTTATGGGGACCCAAGCCCACCCTGCTCCCTGCACTTTCCATCATTTACCTCATGCTTCCTTATTATGTACCTTTGTTCAAGATGGCCACCCCACCAGCAATGAGATGCTCTCTACCTCTCAGAGTTTATTGTGGCTGGAAACAACATCCCCACCCCACTTGCATGTACGTGCATGATGACCAAGGAGATCGAGTATACTCCCTGGTCACAGGGCACACATAGCACCACCTGAGGTATCAAGGCTACCACTTGATGGCTATCTGAAACGACTCTGAAGGCTGAATATGAAGGCCAAAGTTTTTAAGATTTAATCTCCATTATGTCTGCAGACATAAATCTAGCAATGCAGTGCACATAGGCCTATATTATGAATTACTTACCTATTAAGTTAATTGCATTTGGCAAATTTAAATTACATGTACAATATAAATAAATACACAATATTCAACGAGCCCCTTTTTTGAAAAGGGCTGCAACTTTGGTTGTAAGGACCGCATGCGCCCTGTTGATGTCCTAGTGCCTAATTGGTCTTTATCTCGCCCGGCAGCCTTCGACCTTAAGGTCATCAACCCGCTTAATTCAGACAGTATTCTTGAAGCGAGCATGATCCCAGGGTCCACAGCTGAGAAGGGGGAAAGGGACAAGTATTTGAAGAATGATGGTCCCTGCAATGAAAGGGGATGGTCTTGCATCCCTCTTGTAGTGGAAACGTATGGTGGATGGGGCCAGGAGGCTGTTTCCATGTTTGCCCGTTTGAGCAAATTGCTGAGTATGCGCCAGAGACAATCATGCTCGGCAGCACTAAATGAACTATATTGCCACCCGTCAGTTGTCTTGATGCGACAGAATGCACAGGCGCTGCTGGCTCACGCTGCAGGGGCTCGTTGAATATTGTGTATTTATTTAATTTATATGCTGTAAATCATTGCCTGTGATCATAATTTGATGGCTACATTACTCCAATGATGCCACATTGTTGTTCCCTTGGGCCCCCTTTGGCCACATTGTCCCCTAGGGCCCCCTTTGGCCACATTGTCCCCTTGGGTCCCCTTTGGCCACATTGTCCCCTTGTGTCCCCTTTGACCACATTGTCTCCTTGGGCCTCCTGGTGGCTTCCACTGACAAAGTAATGACATGGGATACAGTAGGGTGGGGAAGGGTTATCTTTAAGTTACACATGAAGTTTATTTTCTTACACAAGCACGAAGATATAAGTAATGCCAAGAACATGCTGAATGATGTGCAGTGCTGATGGAGTGAACACCACAGTGACTACACTTGATCTGTTATTCAACAATTTGATGTCCTGTGTCCTTGTATTCAAAATTATTATTATAATTTGTGGCCATTGAGCTATGTTTCATTCTCCATTCAGTGGAGCTAAAAAAATGCCTTTCAGCATTTGTTTGTAAGTGATCAATTATATTCGTAACAGCATCAATCATGTTAATGTACTGATGTCATGGTCTTTTCGATGCAGCTACTCACCAACAACCAAACACTGGTAGATTTGACGTTGTGCTTGTGGCCTGGATGATGATGCCGTGCCAAGGGTACTGAACACTGTACACTGAAGAGACTCAACCTTAGTAACAATGTGTCTTCACCAAGATTGGAGCCACTGCACTGTATGTAGCAATCTAGGACCATCCAACTCTTACCAAAGGGACCTTGACACTCCCCCTGTTGTCATAGCAATGCCCACCCTGTAGTCATAGTTGCAATCAGAATCTGATTATGCAGGCACACCGCCATTACATGCCAAACACACACATATGTATCCACATGTACACACACACATACCTTCACACACTAGGGGTTTTGGAATCTGTTTTTCCGAGTGTAGAAACGATGTAGGACTTTGTTCTCATGTAACATTGTCCCCTGGATAGTAAGTTGAAATTACAGTTTTAAAACTTATCAATGGAGCACCACCCTTCCAAACTTGCAATGGAAGAGAATGAATAGACCTCCTCCCTGATTCACTCTATGCTCTGGCTTTCATGCACTCATAAAGTCGAAAATGGACTATGATGTCATAAACATGCATAATTAGGTGTAACCATTTGCTACAGTTGTGCTATGAAAATGAGTGAGCAACTTTACCTTGTCCCTGTACACTTCCTCCCTCACTCCATTGATTAACAACCTACCCATCAGCTTTGCTCATCCAGAATGGTCTCCAACTGTGCATTGCAGCCCTGTGTGAACTATGTCTTGTTCACATTATAAAACAATGCTCTGTTTTTGCTATTGCCTATTGGAAAATGGAAATTGCTCAACTACTAACTCAATTACTTTTCCTTTACGCAACAGAAGTGTATAGAACCAAAGCAATGTACAGAATTCATTTTCAGCACTGAAGTAGCCATATGTCTAGCCTATTGAATGCCCCAGACAATAGTAACCACATAGAGAATGCATTGATGAGGGACCCATTCCCATTTGCCTACCATCAGAATATTTCGATTTTGTGATCTTACAAAATACAAAAATATTAACAATACTTACTACTTGAATTTATGTACATATTATATATAACCGCACACAATACAAACATTTACACACAAAGTTCATCCTCCTGCTGCACAAGGTGGGAGTAGGTACGACTCAGAATGGCACGAGCATTAGCTCTAATTAGTGAGTGACTGAGGCGACCAAAGAGGTCAGTCAATGCCATAGATTTAGAGGTATTCTCATGAATGGCTAAACGAGTGGCTACTTGTAAGAAGGCCTTTAAAGCCTCTGGACCCCATGCACCATAACACTCTACCACCAGTGGAATACATTTCCAACTTAGTTCAGCACATTTAGAGTCACCATAAAACGATGATGGTACATGTACACAGCGAGTACCATGTCAATATGAGGGTACTGATTTGTGCCACATTATAGGATTAGTTACTTTTAGGCTCCAACCTGTCATATGAAATTTAATTCGGGATACATGAAAGTCAAAGTGGCATTTTAACCTTGCAAACTATGTTCAGTGTCTTGTTCACAAGCTAAATGCTCTGTTATTGCTATGCCTATAAGAAGGAGATTGCTCAACACTAGAAATGTACAATATGATATTCATTCTCAACATAAAAGCAGCCATATGTCTAGCCTATTGATGCCTCAGACAATAGTAACCACACTGAAAATACATTATTTACCCTGCAAAAAAATTGCAATGACAATCTCTATATTTCCACATACATTCATACACACTAGCTTTTAATAGTGTTTCTTAAACATCCCTTGATCCCTCTATCCCATGGGTGCAGTACTATGACAGGAATTTCAGTTAAGGAATTAGTATTTATCCTCCACACAGGGTTTAAGGGTCTGTTCAGAGCCTTGCTGTCTATCACATTACGGAAACTTCTTAATTACTTTGTTTCCATTCAGTTGCTAGTTCTACCTCTCACATTCATGAGGTTACAGAGCTTACACATGATACAATAATTCTTAATGACGTGGGCTCAAGGATGGATTGATTACATTGACTGCAGCATGCTGCGGAAAATGACCTTGGCTTTTGGTACGGCCGGCTGAGGCCATGACTATAGCGAGGGCATCAACATTAGCTCAATAATGGGGGCAATTTTAGATGTCGACCAACAGATATCTTGGTTGTGTGATCATCCATTTGTAGGCCTTGTGGGAAGGGACAGGGATGATATGCATACAGATTCCACACTCCTTAGTTGTAGCATCAACCCTTGAGCCCACTGGCCTATGCAGATCCCAATTACAACAGAGACCTCTGATGCCCTTGGCCCTTATGCTCTCAGTTTGCTCATGCAGTGATTGGCAGGTGTCAGCAGGCCATTACATATGATCACCATACCCTCTTCATTCCTCCTCCGGAGTTTTTTCATTGAATTGCACTCCAGCAGGGCAATGTATTGGGCACCACTGCATGTAACTAGAGCTCCAATTGGGGGGGGGGGGGGGGGGGGATTCGAAATGCCTCAAGCACTTAAAATCCCTCCTTCTGGCCTTCTTTTAACATTGAATTACGTACATTATATATATTATCAGTGTATATGTTACCTGGCTGAATACAATTACTATCAGCGGTACTTGTCGGAGCGAATGTTTTCAACACTATACTGATAGCTGCTTATACGTCAGTCGTGTCTGGGAAGGTATATGCAGCTGTGCATCTCCTTGCAGGCGTACACTGGAGTTCTACGAACCCATTCATGTTACACTATGTATTGTTTCGGTTAGATTGTTAAAACTTGCATGGCTGCATTGCCATTATATATTTAATAATTATATATATAAACCCGTGCATGCCACTGTTATTGAAGTAAAACTTATAGCTGCTTGAGCCTATAGCGAGAAATATGAAACCAGATTTCAGTATTTTTTTAACCGATCAAAAAGTAGTGCAGTTTTTCGCCGACAAGGTTGTACTATTCCTTTCTTATCTCATCGGCGGCTTGATCGTTATCGACTCCTTCATCAACCAGCTACCAAGTGGACACAAGACTGTGGCATGCTTCATTGGGAGTGACAGTGTCTCTTCTGGACAGCAATCTTATATTAATGAGTACTGTGCAGAATTCGTACCGAGTTGGACATACGCGGTACCCATCGTCACGTTTTGCCACGGATTGCTCAACACTACAGTTGGTATTCCATGGTACTATACGCGGATAAGGTACACCGCAAGCAAGAGAAAACTCACGTAAAGGTTACAGTGGGGCCTTCAGAATCGGTACAGCTTGCAATAGAGCATTTGAATGATGCAGTACTTACTAAACTAAGGCAATACAATGATAAAGTACAGGCTACAGTGGAGCAATCAAATACAGCTGTACAAGACAAAGTAAAGGAATCAAATGCAGCTGTACTGGATAAAGTAGAGCAATCAAATGCAGCTGTACTGCATAAAGTAGAGCGATCAAATGCAGCTGTACTGCATACAGTAAAGAAATCAAATGATGAAGTACTGGCTACGGTGAAGAATCTAATTAAAAGGGAGGTTACGGCTATGGTTAGTGTGGACGCTACAGAAGGAGTGACAATGGAAGCTACAAAGGGAGGAATACTGTGTGTGAAGTTTTCAAATGCTGAGGATATGGCTAATTATAGAGCTACATGTATCGATAAGGAAAATGGCAAAAACATGACAGTACAAGCAGACAAGGTAATTAAAGTCAAGGTTGACGTGGGTGAATCGCAGGATGTTACAGTGCATGCGGAGTTGCGAAGGTGACACATTGGAATACATAAAACCGGAAAAGCAGGGGATTGCCAAAATTGATACATTAAAGTCTACAGGTAAAGTTATAGTGAAGGCAAAAGGGAATGCTACAGTAGTTATAAAGGCTACCCCAGTGAAGAAGGCTCGTTACTGTCTGGTGGGCTGGTATGCAATTAAAAACATACTACAGGGTCTGGGTGCCATAGCTGCTACTATAACTGCATGCATGTATGAATTTACGAATTCCATAGCACCAATACAGAAGAGTTTCAATTGCTCCATCACAGATAACATCGACTACTGGGCAGAACTGGACACCGTGCAATGCTATTATACTTCCATCGCTCTCAATGACGTATTTATCATATTCTATGGCATCATGTCAGGATGTGTTGTCATTGTCGCAACCTTTGGTTTTTTTGACATATTTTTGAGGCTAGATCTGGCAAAATGTGTTTGTTGCTCAATTAGCGGCAGCAGTAAAGATGACCAGTGCAAACCTCCAACTGACTCTGAAATAATAAAGTATTGTTTAGGAAAGAATGATGATGCCCCTGTGGTGACCATGCATGTATGGCCCTGTCAATGTCAGTAACTAGTTGCTAATAGCACAACTCCATTACTAGACCAATAGCAACTAGCAACACAACGGAAAAAACTTGTATAGCAAGAAATTCAGCAGTTAGCAATAGCAAGTTCTGTACGTAAACAATTAAAAATAATATTTAAATTGAATATGTACATTGAGATTACACGAATACATAGAAAAAAAAACCTTTTATTATAATAATATTTTTTTAAAACTTTTATTAATAATGAATAAATGCATATACAGGATTATTATGTAACACACTATCTAACAGGTGTCTTGAAAGGACACCGGACGGGACAGCAGAGCTCGAACATTTGCCCTCACCAGGGTCAAGTTAAGTCTCCCGTACAAATTGGAGGTAGCCTGGGACTTCGAAATGTTGTAGCATGTAGCAAGACGAGAAGCCAATCGTACCAGGTGCTGCCTGGCTTCTGTACCCCAACACTCATAGCTCACCACAGCTAGTGGGACACACTTCCATCCAAGCTCAGAGCATTTCACATCATTGGCATTATGCTTCTGCTGTTCAGCTGCCAAGGCTGCTGACCCTGCCGTCACACTCGCTTCAGTAAAGGTACTTGGGTTAAGCGGCGATGTGACGGTAATGCCAAATGCAGCTGGCTTGCCTAACTCCAGTCAGGGACCAGAGCATCAGCAGGTCGTGTACGACGTTGGTCATACCCAAGACCACTCCCTGCTTCATCACAGGCACCAATGCAGGCTCGTCTGCAAGTCACCAGAAACACATCTCGGAGCCTGTTGTGGCCGGAGACTACATCACCCCTGTACTGGCATGTTAATGCATGATTACCTAAGGGGTCAAGACAGTGTGAGGAACAGAATGGACAGTTGGCACCTTGAGAGGAATAATACCTAACCACCACTTTATACCAGCTTGAAACTCTGAAGGGTCAAGGTGGAGATTGAGCCCAGGAGCTGGAACAACCTGGAGCCATGCAGAAGCATGGGGAGAAGAGGCAGATAGAAGTCGTGCTCTATTAGGCAGAGATAGTGATTGGAAGAGCAGCCTGAATTGATGATCTACAAGTCTGCAGGACAGGACTTTTTGGTGGCCTGGTAGTTCCAAAACTGCTTCCATCAGCAACTGGAACAAGGGAGTTGTAGAGTTGTATAGATTGTAACAAGTGGTGATTGGTGTTAGAACCACTGTCCAAGGCTGTGAGGGAAGCAATGTACGCAGCTGAAGAGTGGTGTGATAGGCAACGCAGTCCAAGGCCACCTCTATTGCTAAGTTGGGCTTGTTGCCAAGAGTGGTCTGGGGTGTCTACAGAGGTGCACTCTGTGAAGCACTGGCGAACATCATCATCGTACAATCTCAAAGCATCAGCCACTAATGAAGGAGGAGTTGATCTTGACAAGTGCACCAATTTGGAAAAACCACCACACTGACGCAACAACAGCAGGGCAACTTGAGGGTCTGCTGAGCCAACCTCATTCAGTTGGGTCAGTAACTTCAAAGCACTTGCACATTTTTGTGCCACAATTTTAGCACAGAATATGGCTTGACCCTTTGCACTATTGGAACTTTGATGTGCTGATGGAGTGAACACCACAGTGACTACACTTGATCTGTTATTCAACAATTTGATGTCCTGTGTCCTTGTATTCATAATTATTATTATAATTTGTGGCCATTGAGCTATGTTTCATTCTCCATTCAGTGGAGCTAAAAAAATGCCTTTCAGCATTTGTTTGTAAGTGATCAATTATATTCGTAACAGCATCAATCATGTTTATGTACTGATGTCATGGTCTTTTCGATGCAGCTACTCACCAACAACCAAACACTGGTAGATTTGACGTTGTGCTTGTGGCCTGGATGATGATGCCGTGCCAAGGGTACTGAACATTGTACACTGAAGAGACTCAACATCTCCTTGCAGGCGTACACTGGAGTTCTATGAACCCATTCATGTTACACTATGTATTGTTTTGGTTAGATTGTTAAAACTTGCATGGCTGCATTGCCATTATACATTTTATAATTATACATATAAACCCGTGCATGCCACTGTTATTGAAGTAAAACTTATAGCTGCTTGAGCCTATAGCGAGAAATATGAAACCAGATTTCAGTATTTTTTTAACCGATCAAAAAGTAGTGCAGTTTTTCGCCGACAAGGTTGTACTATTCCTTTCTTATCTCATCGGCGGCTTGATCGTTATCGACTCCTTCATCAACCAGCTACCAAGTGGACACAAGACTGTGGCATGCTTCATTGGGAGTGACAGTGTCTCTTCTGGACAGCAATATTATATTAATGAGTACTGTGCAGAATTCGTACCGAGTTGGACATACGCGGTACCCATCGTCACGTTTTGCCACGGATTGCTCACTGTGCTGCTACACTACAGTTGGTATTCCATGGTACTATACGCGGATAAGGTATACCGCAAGCAAGAGAAAACTCACGTAAAGGTTACAGTGGGGCCTTCAGAATCGGTACAGCTTGCAATAGAGCATTTGAATGATGCAGTACTTACTAAACTAAGGCAATACAATGATAAAGTACAGGCTACAGTGGAGCAATCAAATGCAGCTGTACAAGACAATCAAATGCAGCTGTACTGGATAAAGTAGAGCAATCAAATGCAGCTGTACTGGATAAAGTAGAGCAATCAAATGCAGCTGTACTGCATACAGTAAAGAAATCAAATGATGAAGTACTAGCTACGGTGAAGAATCAAATTAAAAGGGAGGTTACGGCTATGGTTAGTGTGGACGCTACAGAAGGAGTGACAATGGAAGCTACAAAGGGAGGAATACTGTGTGTGAAGTTTTCAAATGCTGAGGATATGGCTAATTATAGAGCTACATGTATCGATAAGGAAAATGGCAAAAATATGACAGTACAAGCAGACTTGGCTCGAGCCAATCTGGCACAGCCATGCAGATTACATGACTTGAGTGCCAGAATGGTTCGAGCCATTCTGGCACGGCCAGTTGCATAACTTGAGTGCCAAAATGGCTCGAGCCATTCTGACACGGCCATTTGCATGACTTGAGTGTAAGAATAGTTCGAGCCATTCTGGCAAGGCCGGATGCATGATTTGAGTGCCAGAATGGCTCGAGCCATTCTGGCACTCAAATATTGCATACATGGCCGTGCCAAAATGGCTCAAGCCATTATGGCATGTAAATCACCCTAATATCTATGCTTAAATATGGTTGGCAGTGCCAGAATGGCTCGAGCCATTCTTGCACGCAAGTAATGCCACTGGCCGAACTTGTGTGCCAGAATGGCTCGAGCCATTCTGACACGGCCAGTTGCATAACTTGAGTGCCAGGATGGCCCGAGCCATTCTGGCACGGCCGGATGCATGATTTGAGTGCCAGAATGGCTCAACCCATTCTGGCACTCAAATATGGTTGGCAGTGCCAGAATGGCTCGAGCCATTCTGGCACTGCCATGCAGATTACATGACCTGAGTGCCAGAATGGCCCGAGCCATTCTGGCACGGCCAGTTGCATAACGTGAGTGCCAGAATGGCTCAAACCATTATGGCACTCAAATATTGTTGGCAGTGCCAGAATGGCTCGAGCCATTCTTGCATGCAAGTAATGCCACTGGCCAAACTTGAGTGCCAGAATGGCTCAAACCATTATGGCACTCAAATAATGTTGGCAGTGCCAGAATGGCTCGAGCCATTCTTGCATGCATGCAAGTTATGCCACTGGCCGAACTTGAGTGCCAGAATGGCCCGAGCCATTCTGGCACGGCCAGTTTCATAACTTGAGTGCCAGAATGGCTCAAGCCATGATGGCACTCAAATATTGTTGGCAGTGGCAGAATGGTTCGAGCCATTCTTGCACGCAAGTAATCCCACTGGCCGTCGTTACATCAGGCGGGAATGAGAATAGTAGTCGTGTCTTACCGTTTCGTTCGAGTACGTAAGCCAAAGCGTTTGAAGCTATCAAACAGCACGTGGAGAATTTCAGTTGTATACATGTAGCTCACTATTATTTCGCCATCTGTATCGTTTTTAATGTGCTGGTGCAATTTGGTCATATCAGCAAAAATCCATAGTGGGTCTTAATAGACGTGGGATTTAGGGATGAAAACACGAAGTTAAAGCAAGATCCCACAATATACATTATACCATACAGCAAATGTGTAGTATATGATGCGTTGAAAATAGGAAGTCCAGCAGTTGTGTAACATGTGCGATTACAAGGATCGAGATGCGCATTGATGATAAATATACAAAACAAATTTAGGAAAGCGTCATATCGTGCACACATATGAACAGCTACATCTAAAACCCTGGTTGCTATAACATCAGGTTCACAAATCAGTGGCGTATCCAGGATTTCAGCGAGGGGGGTGCTTAAGGTCAGGCCCGATACGAAAAGCGGGGGTAGGGGTGCTGTAATACGAAAAGCGGGTGGGAGGGGGGGGGGGGGGGGGGGGGGCTGTCGGTTTCTGGCCCGACACGAAAAGGGGGTGGGGGGGGGGGGGGGGGGTGGCAGGCACGTATCCTGAATGTGCTGAGAAGCTAGCTCAGTGGCGAATCCAGCATATTTTAGGTTCAAAAACAAGGCAATTATGGGCCCGTGCCCGTAATTGCCCGGTTTTAATGACCCTAAAAAATGCCTGGATCCGCCACTGTAGCGCGAAATTTTTCGGCAACCACGCCCATTCTTGTATTCATCCTTGAGACGGAGACGGAGGGGGGTGCCCGAGCTCCCTAGGCCCCCCCCCTCCCCAAACAAGCCCTGCAAAAGTACAGTGGAAAAGCCCGCTATATGTACATGCACCATTTTATCACATTCATAGACCAGTGGATGTTTGAAGGCAAACATTATGAACTCCTGCAGGCAACATCATGCATGCAGAGCTAATTCAAAACATCTATAGTACAGGAGTAACAAGAGAGACAATACATATAGGTCATAAGTGCAGACAACTTTTAGACCTTATTCACAGCATGGTCTAGCCGCCGCCAGAGAATCAATTTCTGAACTGCTTTCACATTGATCAGCTGAATTAAGTCAGGATGAGGTGAATACGTGCATGTGGTACACGTAGCCCACTACATGATCAAGTTATCTGTTGGAACGCACCATTATAATGATCACACCCATTTAAAGTTCATATAGGCCCGCGTATAAGTTTGAAGGCAAACATTATGAACTCCTGCAGGCAACATCATGCAGAGCTCATTCTAAACATTGCAGCTCATTGTAAACAACATTGCAGTATATACATGTACATGTATTCATGGTAACTACATCTGGATCATCACACAGCTACGTGCCAGTATCCAGTAGTGTGCTTAGGTACTTTTGCATTGCATTGCAGGAACACGGAACTTCTAATCCTTTTCCTTGTTGTGGTCTCCCTCGCACCGTGCAGCTGATAGCGCCACCGCGTGATCGATGAATTGCTGTTAATACACGTGATACATGACCAAAAATTATACACCTGATGCAGACGGCACGGCGATCGTGTAAATTTTCAGGCTCCCTGCATACCTCTTGATATTTTCCGGTCCTAGGAGCCCAAATAGCGCTGTAAACGTGATCGTTTCATCATTCAGGATAGTTATCGTGGTGGAATGAATTAGTAGTACATTCTTTCTATTCACGCCTCTTGCAGCTCTTACTTTTGAAACCACGCCAAGTGATTTACGGTAAATTAATTTAGTTACCGTAAATCACT
This sequence comes from Eunapius fragilis, assembly GCA_963681505.1. NCBI lineage: Eukaryota > Metazoa > Porifera > Demospongiae > Spongillida > Spongillidae > Eunapius > Eunapius fragilis. The sequence continues at coordinate 16,133,234 of OY811972.1, read as the reverse complement.
TGGCGTGGTTTCAAGTGGTTTCGTGGTTTAAAGTACATCCTCTAAGCGCTCTGCTTCTGGATTCAGCGTAATTGCTTCGTCCACGATGTACTCGTTTGCTAGTGCTGCGAAGCTTGTGTTCTTCTCTCGATTATTTGCCCAGTCGCCCAATAAACGATTGCATGGGTACGGAGTACTACGGACAGACAGCAGACACCATCAGGGTCTATGGATCCTTCAATTGCTACCACCAATGTTTCCAAAGGTGGAAGCACATCATTCAATGGTTATATACCGTCTTTTGCTGGCGGCAACAGGTCCTTCTCCGTGATTTGTTGATTCCATTTTAAGAAAACTGATTAAATAAATGCCGCAACAGCAGTATATGCGTGTATACGATAAATAATATCCCTATATGCTGCATTGTCATATCACCACCACCACGACCATCCTAAGTTAGGACGCTATCCAGCTATCATTTGTAAAAAAATAACTGGTTTGCGGGTTGTTTTCATGAGACGTGCATGTTTGCGTGGCATACTGGTCTGCGTACGCGAATAACTGCATATGTGTCCGCTAACAGCTATGTACGTATGCAGGTATATGGCATAGCTCTGTATACCCATGGGCGTACTCAGCCTTCAGGAAGAGGGTCTAATTTAGTTTACATGCATCATATACGGCAAGAGCGGACACAGGAGAGGGGTTTACAGGTCAGACCCGCGATACGAAAAGCGCAGGGGGGCGGGGGTTGCTGTACGCTTCAGGCCCTTTATCCACCCCTGTATGGTATACTTACTCAATGGTGAAGGCGACCTCGCTTTGGGGAGAGGATCCATCAACCCCCCACCTCCCCCCTCTGCGTAGGGTACGCCACGTTGTCACGCAGTGGTACGTCCTGCATGCTATTTTTGATAATGTGTGCGTACGGCCTTGCAGTTACAACGTTAAATAAGTCCAAAGCCAGGCAGCTCTAGCTCTATGGCAGCTACTCATAATACACATTGCACATTGAAAACGTGACGTATTATTTAATTCATATACTGCCCCAGATTTTGAAGTAGGGTACACTAAAGTGACATTCTAATCTTGTGTGTAGGTCTCAAAAAAATACGACTTGATCTGAAGGTTATCTCAATATTTCAGCCTTCATATTCCATCCGGTAGACTTGAAGTTTCTGTCTGAGTAATTGGAAATAAATAGAACAAGCAAAACAATGGCATGTTCCACGTACACAGTATGTAATAAACACAAAACTGCGTTTCTAATTTGTACTGAACACATTTCAGCGGGGATCAGAATGTGAAAAAGATAGTCTATTATTATTACTACCATAATCTGCCTGGTAGACTTAAGATTTTGCTTCCGTACATAAACCGTGAGTGTTAGTAGACATTTCTCCATTCACTTCCCGTTCAATACGCGTGACGCGGGTATTCAATTACTCATGTCCGGGATTGCTGGACATGCCATCCGCAGCTTTTATTTCCATCGGCAGTTTGAATGTAAATATCTTCCATCTGGTACATTTGCATTTTGTTCTCGGTACGTTCTTACAAATAGACAATTGATATTATCATATCTTAGTACTGTTTTTTTTTTTACATTAAAACCCGTACTGGTTTTGCTGTCAAGGATAAGTCACGTGTTGTGCTGATTACCTGCTGATTGAAAGAAACCAAGAAAAGGTGAGATCCACGCCCGGCTATGCTGAAACTGTTTGCATGGTTATACAGCTTATCAATAATCTATGCAATGTTTGGTCATTTTAAAAGACACTGGTGCAATGGCTGAACAAATAACATCATGGTGACCATACTAATGACAATGAAATTATAACTTAAGATAGTAATTTTCTAAAATCTGATTTAACAAGGTTGTAATAATGATATTGCTGGTCCTGGTCGAACTCCTGTTACGATCCTAATATAAATGCTATCCTGATTTATGTCGTGGGACATGTTAAACTAAGCCAGCATCCACGTTTCACTCACCCTTTAAAAACATTTCTTTTCCACTGACCACAATATTCCTGTATCAACAGGCACTGATTGCAGGAGAACCTCAGCTCTGTAGAGTGTTCCAGCTGCACATGGGGGGGGTGGGGGTGGGGGGGGGGAGGGAGGTACTGGTACAAAACATCCCTTATATCCCCTACTGTTAATGGAACTTTTGTTCTTTACAATAAAGTGGCCTGCCATTTTGAATTCAAACTGATAACAGGATGTTGTGCTGCCAAACCTATATTTCAACCACTAAAGTATTAGCTGACCATCCTTATCTTGAATCTTACTTATAATTTTTCAACAACAATAAACCGAGTGTGGTTTATATTTTCAGAATTCGGCCGTCCTTTTAAAGAAGCAATGCTGCATGGAGATAAAAACTTTTTTACATATGCCATCATCAAAGAGTGCAAGACCTTCACTGATCAAAGATTATGGAGTTGATCTAGTAAGGTGCACACGATGAATGTAACTTTGCACATTTTTCATTTAAATTGGCAGTGCATACGTGCACATACTACATACAATATATTTCTCACCTCATCAGAGGGGTGAGATAGCTAAGAGATGTTTTGTTAATGATTTAATCTAGAGCTGTTTATTTCACTTCATCATTCCTTCTCTCCCACTCCATTCCCTCTTCCTTCTCCATACTCTCCAGAGTGCATGTACTGACACAGTCACCTATACAGAACACCAGCAGTCATTCAGGATAAGATGGACCAGTTCATGGCACAGGTAGAAGGGTATTTGGCCTTGCTTGGGACCCTAGTGAGGTGGGTGTGGTTAACTCTAAGTGAGGCGGGTGAGGTTACCACTAGTGAGGTGGGTGTGGTTACATTTATCGTGATGGTGTGTGATCATTTTTGCATGACCTCATGACAAGGGCTCATGGATCTATTTCACCTATTATTTTTGTTTGTTAACTATTCTATTTTATATACGGTGTCTATGAGTGTTAAAAAAAAGCTGTGCTGTATATATTTAGGCAGTGCAGGGAGAGAGGCATGGCGAAGAGGAGTGTGGTTAAGTGATACGTGTGGTTTATGTGTAATGTGTCTGTATGTGATATTTAATGTACTGTGATGTGGGTATGATATAGTGCATCACACACTTCACATCACAATATGTGTGCATGCGCACATTGGACCATGTGTGAATGGTAATAACTTCTCTTCTATGTGAAGCCACTGCGTAAGGATGGCCTGGTAAGTACACCACATCAGTTATCTCATCAGTTACCTCATCACAAATCCCCCTAAACTTGCACATCGCCAGCAACATTATTAGTTGTTTCGTTTCTATTACATCATCATACTTATACTGTCCCTCCTTTGATCTTTTTGATTACTTCCAAGTTTGCACCTCTTTTTATGGCAAGTGATATCCCATAAAGCATGGCTCTTTCGCTAAATGGGAGGGGGTAGGGGATGGTCAGATTGGCGTAGTGGTTACACCAATGTAATCACAGTGCAAGGTTAGTGGTTCAAATCATACCGAGGTACAATTTTCAACACCATTTACGAAAATGCAAGGTCAAGGGCGACGTAACATACACGAGTGCTACAAACATACACCTCACCATGAGTGCTACCTGCTAATGAGAACCCATATACAATCCTTGCCAAAACCATCACCCGAGTGATGTAGCAAACAGCTCAACCCAGGCAGTCCAATGCATATAAGATAACCAATTTACAGCACTGGGTATAAGGAATTGAACAAATATTCTATTGCATTTGTAAGCAGACTTGTAATCCTCTTCAATACAATGGGGTCCATACGGTTTTTTTTTGCCCCCCGCCCCATACTAAAACCTTACAAAATACTCCATGCATTTATTCACTTGATATACCATACTTTTACCATGAATGGAAGAGTAGGGTATGATTGAACTGGCATAGTGGTGATTGCTCATATCACTATCTAGTAGAATACAAACCAAATACCCATAACCATAATCCCTAAGCAATGCCACAACATAGTAACACAAGAATGTTTTTGGAGATCATGAGCATGCAGTACAATGAATAGGGCATAGGCACATTAGCTCGTACACATAGAACCTCTGATTGTGAGTGTCATTGTGAGAATGTGTTGTGAGAATGTGGTTGCACAGGCCCAAATTCTTTGCAGGATTGAAAATACATTGTACAATGAATTGCAATACAGCAAGATGGAATGATCTTTTGTCATGAAGTCAGGTGCTCGACTGGACATTTGAAGCATAGATTCTTGATGACATTATATGCATATGATATTTTCAGCTATGAAAGTTAATAACTTGATTATTTTAACTGGTGGTACTGCAGCTCCCCCCCCCCCTCCCCCTAGCTGTGGGAAGGCCATTGGGGCTAACAGGTTTTATATGCCTTCATGTAGGTTGTGTATGAGTGTCACACTATTATAAACAGTCCGAAGGACTGTGGGCTTGAGGGAGAAAAGTTAGGGCTTAGGGCAGGGTAGGGGGGGGGGGGGGGGGGCAAAGGCCTGCTACGCCGACCCAACTTTTCACCCACTCTCCAAATCCGCTCTCAAATTGCACCAGTCTCTCCCTCCCTCCCGACACTCTTCATTGAAACTTACTAACTCCCCTCTTCCTCAATGAACGCCATCTTGTTGGTATGAGGGTGGTGGGAAGGTGAGGTGTGATGAGGATGGTGGGAAGGTGAGGAGTGGTGAGGGTGGTGGAAAGGTGAGGAGTGATAAGGGTGGTGGGAAGGTGAGGAGTGATGAGGGTGGTGGAAGGTGAGGAGTGATGAGGGTGATGAGGGTGGTGGGAAGGTGAGGAGTGATGAGGGGGTGGGGTGATGAGGGTGGTGAGAAGGTGAGGTGTGATGTGGGTTTTGAGAAGGTGAGGGTGGTGGGAAGTGAGTGATGAGGGTGGTGGGAAGGTGAGGTGTGATGAGGGTGGTGGGAAGGTGAGGAGTGATGGGAAGGTGAGGAGTGATGAGGATGGTGGGAAAGTGAGGAGTGATGAGGGTGGTGGAAAGGTGAGGGTGATAAGGGTGGTGGGAGGGTAAGGAGTGATGAGGGTGGTGGGAAGGTGAGGAGTGATGAGGGTGGTGAAGTAGGATGAATTGTAATATTGTTATTTTAAGGTAAGCAGACATCTCATTCCACCCAAACCGGCCACATCACTGGTACAGCTCATCACTACTGCTGCATCTGATAATGCATTATATCATGGGTCTATTGAGGGAGTTCATAATTAGATTTGCAACTTGATCAAATGAATTTCCTCACCATCTGAGGAATGCAATGAGGTGAGAGGGTGGCATGTCTAGGTCTTTGTGGTACCATGGCCGTGTGTCTAGGGCCATGTGAATATGAGGCCTGGGAACGAGGTAAAACACGAACTTTTTTATTCTCTTAAAGCAAACAGTTCGAAGACTGGAATAAAACTTTAAATGACCATCTTTGCCTTCTGGTTCGATAGCAACAAAGAGCAACACTATCCGTTTCTCGGTACGCGAGTTATACGCGGGGCGCGGTTTTTAAAATGATATTCACGACCCAGGTCAATTCCTATATAAAGGAACTACTATCGCAGTTCCTGATTGTTCAAAGAAATCATTATAAATCGTACTTTTGCATCCCACATTTTAGGCTTTTTTCTCTTTGAGATCATTTGTTCTTTCATACACCCTACCACCGCTGTTAATAAATTACCTAGGCGGCGCCAGGGGCGGCGGAAGCCTATCATATTTGGCGGGGGGGGGGGGGGGGGGGGGGGGGGGGGGGAACTAAACTGAACAAACGATAATTATTTCATGACCATATGAATTTCGTTTCAACGCACCAGTAAAAACTACAGTACCAAAGTATCTGGTGCGTTCGTCGTTAGTAGTGGAAAATTCAACGGCAACATCAGTGGCGTTAGTGTCTAATGTACCGGGACCTCCTCTCGGGGGTACATTTGCCTACAGCGGTGCTTAGAAAAAAATTTGTCCACGTTCAGCCAGTTTAACATTTGACAGTGCATGCTCGTTGCACAGGTCCTTTAGAGCTTGGCCCGATACCTAGCAAAACGTTCTTGAGCAAGATTCTTGCAAGAACATTTTGCTGGGTTAACCAAGGTATAATTCGTTTTCTTTGATTCCAAGCCAGGGTTTCAAAGTGAAACTATTAGATCGCGATATAGGTGGTTTCTATGTAATCTTCTGTACTAACTACGCGTACCGCGATGGAATAGCTTCACTTCGACGTTCTGGCTTGGGTCTGCATGGGACCAGAGAAAATGAATTAGAGCCGGAAAATTCGGGCCAAGTTCTAAACGACTAGCATGCATGCATTGTCAAATGTAAAAGGGATGTTAAACTGGAAGAACGTGAATAACTGTATTACAGTACACCACGGTAGACAAATGTACTCCCGGGAGGACGCCAGATACATTAGACATATTAATGGAGTACATGTACTTATATACGGCAGCATATGATCGTCCGGGTTGAACCCCCCCAAATACATATTTGGCTCCCCCCCCCCCCCCCCCCCCCCCCCCCCCCTCTTCCGCCGCCCCTGCCGCTTCAGGCCCGATACAAAAAGCGGGGAGATGAAGGGGGCAGGGGGGCTGCTTAGCAGAAAGGGGGCGGTACCCTTATGAAAAGGGGGGTTGCAACCCCCAACCCCCCCCCCTGCCCCCCTCGATCCGCCTCTGTACTCCGATACTCACTTTCGACCATGGTTCAATCCCTACAGACGGCACCTATGAATAATTAATGAGCGGCATGCCGTTACAACTAATCAACACCTAATTAACAATCCTTTCGCAGGACAGACCTTTGCGCGCCAAGCTCTCAAACCTGGTCAAGATTTAACATATAATAGCTGGTTCGCCATGCTACTACATATTGTCTTTACGATGGCATTTCTAGATGTCGGTCCCATCATGTTCGGGAGTACCGAAGGAGTTATTGACTTCTTTAGAAGCAAGCATGTGCTCGCATCTACTATGCAATGCACACGGTTAGTATTGTAGATATTCTTTATGCTCAAAATATGCTTGTACCAGGTGCAACGTTGCAATGCAGAGCTGCATAAGGACTGATGTCGTGGATGGTGCTGGGTGGTGGTGCCCCTTATGCAAGACAAGACAAGCTGTGAGGGCAAGGAGCTTCTTTGCAAAATCAAAGCTTACTCTCCAGACTTGGTTAATGCTACTGCACTTCTGGGCACGCCAAAACCCCGTACTGGATACCGCTGAATGCACAAAGGTGTCCAGCAACACAGCTGTAGATTCTGGGCACGCCAAAACCCCGTACTGGATACCGCTGAATGCACAAAGGTGTCCAGCAACACAGCTGTAGATGTATACCAATGGCTGAGGGAGGTCTGCTCCACACGCCTTATTAGAGATGGCCCTGTTATGCTTGGAGGACCTGGGGTTATCGTGCAGATTGACGAGTCACTGTTCAACCACAAGCCAAAGGTACTCTTACGGAGTTTCACATATTGAGAGATGGTACTTTATTCCTTCTATCAGTACCACAGAGGCAGACGTGCAGATATTGAGCGATGGGTTTTTGGAATGGTCGACACCTCCCACACACCTGCATTAGGGTACATGCAGCTGGTTGACAGAAGAGATACTGGAACACTCCTACCCATTGTGAGAGCACACACAGCACCAGGCACCATAGTTCACTCCGATGAGTGGGCAGCATACGCAGCTATTGGCAGGCTTATACCACATGTGACACATGACACTGTCAACCACTCAAGAGAGTTTGTTGCTCCACAAACAGGTGTGCACACCCAACATGTGGAGAGCTATTGGAGCCGAGTTAAGAAGAGGTTCAAGAACATGAAGGGTGTGCACAGCCATCAGCTGCCCAGTTATTTAGATGAATTTATGTGGCGAGAGCGCTATGGCAAGAGTTCCGAAGAAGCTTTAGAGAATATTTTAAGGGATATTAGTGTGCAGTATCCAGTATAGTATCGATTTGTATACACCGTGTTTATTCTGTATAAACCCAATGTCTGGTCATAGAATGAGTAGAGAGTGATAATAAGTCAATAACTCCATAACTCCTTCGGTACTCCGCTATTATAGCTATTATATAGCTATTATATGTTAAATCTTGACCAGGTTTGAGAGCTTGGCGCGCAAAGGTCTGTCCTGCGAAAGGATTGTTAATTAGGTGTTGATTAGTTGTAACGGCATGCCGCTCATTAGTTATTCATAGGTGCCGTCTGTAGGGATTGATCCTCGACCATGATTATATTCGAGCAGCGGGGAAAAAGAAAATAGTAGCTTGATGTAGTCTGGGGACCAGATTTAACTTTCTAGTGGGAAATTTGGCTGTTTCTATTTTTAGAATACGGGGAAACCTCAAACCCCACCCACAAAGGTACCCGAGAATGCCGTATATAAACGGCCCAAATATTGAATTTCCGAATCATGAGTTATAATGGCTGGTATGTTCCCGCATTAGTGTTACGTATGTGTATATAACATCACTGATCTGAATACACAGCGAAGTGGTATGACGACAATTTAGAATCCGAACTTTTGCCCGAGACCCGTGGCCTTGAGCTTAGAAATATTGTAAGTATTCTTATGTTCTTCGCACAATGCAGCTGAAGTTCCATCGAAAACATACTTAGTGCATTCTGCGTTAGAGATTTAGGACGGTTACAACATGCCATATCATACGTCAACATGTGATAACGCTAGCGATGCATTCCATTCATGAATATATATCGTTTTGCTGATTTTCATTAACCACAATTGTCACTTTCAATATCCACCAGCTCCAACCATCAACCTCAATTGTCAGGTAGGTTAGCCTATGGATTTTTCAGAATCTGTACATTTAATTCACTCACTGAGTTCACCTCAGCACTTATGCTCACCAATTCTTTTAGTTTCAAGACCTCCAATTGATTTTGATTATGGGTTTGAGGTTGACTTATCTTCATATGCACAAAACACATTGCCTAAGTCCAACTGTCACACGGTAGGTGATTAACCTTTAAAACTGGTTCCACATATGACATGGGTGATGACTTACCAATACGGTTCAAATTCAAACGTATGTGCTTTGTTATACCTACACACATTCTATGGGATCCCTAATGTTGTGCTTCATTGCACAGAGATCCCAGATGGTCAGCTCTCAGTTAGGGACACTTGCTACTTCCTTGAGAAGCAGGCAGATCCTGTGCTCTGCTGTCCACATCACTGCGACACTTTAAAACATGGCTGCATGCATGGGACCAAGTTGTTTCATCACCACTCCACACCACATTGATTCTTTCATCACAGCAGACCAGTTTGGGCACTTGTCCTTAACAGTCCCTGGTAAGATCCTCCCTTTTATCACTACATGGATGCCACACCTTCTCCTGCTCACATACAGTCCATGCCTTCCATGAAAATACAGCTGTAATCACCTACAGCTACCCATGTTACACATCGGATGTATCAAAACGTGGTGTCGTTGAAACTCTATTTTGTTTAGAGAGAAACAAGTAAGCTGTGAGTTGAAATATTCGGCATGAAAGGTATAGATTTGCAAATTTGCAGTGAAGAAGTAGCACGATGTGTGTTAGCTACTCTCCTGGGAGAGATAGGTATGCAGACGAGAAAAAAGGAAATAGTACACGGATGAGAATAAAGGAAAAGGTAAAGGCCCAGTAGTTGGAAAAAAGAGGAGTTAGTTATTTTAGTGAATCATTATGCCATAGCTGCTCATCGATTAAATTATTTTCTGCAGAGACCTCAGATGATAGTGAGGCATCAGAAGACCCTGCTGGCTCTGGTCTGGGCAGGACGTCCCTGACAATTAATGTCTGTTGCATGGCAGTATTAGTAATTACATTTCACTGCTGCCTTACACCTGCAGGAGTCAAGTATCTCTATGATGACTCCTGTAGGAGTGAAGTATGTCTATATATGACATCTGCAGGAGTCAAGTATCTCCATGTATGACACCTGCAGGAGTGAACTATTTCCAGGAATGACTTCTGCATGAGTCAAGTATGTCAGTATGTATGACTCCTGCAGGAATCATTAACCTCCATATATGACTCCGGCAGGAGTCATCTATCTCTGTACATGACAAGTCAAGTATCTGTGTATGCGTGACTCCTGCAGGAGTCAAGTATCTCTATCCGTATGACTCCTGCAGGAGTCCAGTATCTCTATATGCATGACTCCTGCAGGAGACCAGTATATCTATATGCTTGACTCATGCAGGAGTCCAGTATCACCATGTATGACTCCTGCAGGAGTCATGTATCTCTAAATGTATGACTTCTGCCGGAGTCACGTATCTCTATATGCATAACTCCTGCAGGAGTCAAGTATTTCAATGTATGACTCCTGCAGGAGTCAAGTATTGCCATGTATGACTCCTGCAGGAGTCAAGTATGTCAGTATGTATGACATCTGCAGGATTGAAGTATCTCAATGTATGACTCAAGATTTCAGGAGTCAAGAATGACAAGATTTTCGACTCCTACAGGAGTCAAGTATCTCAATGCATGACTCCTGCATAGTCAAGTATGTCAATACGTATGACTCCTGCAGGAGTCCAGTATGTCATGATGTATGACTCCTGTAGGTGTCAAGTAGTCAGTATGCTTGACTCCTGCAGGAGTCAAGTATCTCAATGAATGACTGCAGCAGGAGTCAAATATCTCAATGTATGACTCCTGCAGGAGTTTAGAATCTCAATGTATGACTCCTGCAGTAGTCAGGTTTGTCAGTATGCATGACTCCAGCAGGACTCAAGTATATCAGTATGCATGACTCGTGCAGGAGTCAAGTATCTCAATACATGACTCCTGCAGGAGTCATGTATCTCAATGTTTGACTCCTGCAGGAGTCAAGTATGTCAGTATGCATGACTCCTGCATGACTCCTGCAGGAGTTTAGCATCTCAATGTATGACTCCTGCAGGAGTGATGTATCTCAATGTATGATTCCTGCAGGAGTCAAGTATGTCACTATGCATGACTCCTGCTGGAGTCAAGTATGTCAGTATACATGACTCCTGCAGGAGTCATATATGTCAGATAGCATGACTCCTGCAGGAGTCAAGTATCTCAATGTATGACTCCTGCAGGAGTAATGTACCTCAATGCATGACTCCTGCAGGAGTCAAGTATGTCAGTATGCATGACTCCTGCAGGAGAAACGTATCCCAATGTATGACTCCTGCTGTAGTCAAGTTTGTCAGGATGCATGACTCCAGCAGGAGTCAAGAATGTCAGTATGCATGACTCGTGCTGGAGTTTAGCATCTCAATGTATGACTCCTGCAGGAGTCATGAATCTCAATTAAAGATTCCTGGTAGAGGTAGTGGGATTGGTATTGAGATTGGTATAGTGGTAGTGGTAGTGGGATTGGTAGTGGGATTGGTATTGTGATTGGTAGTGGTAATTGTAGTGGTAGTGGGATTGCTAGGGGGATTGGTAGTGGTAGTGGCAGTGGGATTGGTATTGGTAGTGGTAGTGTTAGTGGGATTGGTAGTGGGATTGGCATTGGGATTGGTAGTGGTAATTGTAGTGGTAGTGGGATTGCTAGGAGGATTGGTAGTGGTATAGTGGCAGTGGGATTGGTAGTGGTAGAGGTAGTGGTAGTGGGATTGGTAGTGGAATTGGTAACGGTAGTGGTAGTGGTAGTGGGATTGGTAGTGGGATTGGTAGTGGTAATTGAAGTGGGATTGCGGGATCAATCTGTAACAATTCAGCGCAATTCGGCGCGCTGCGACGGATTGGTGCACTTTTGCGGGATTTATCTGTAACAATTTGGCGCAATTCGGCGCGCTGCGACGGATTGCAGCACTTTCGCGGAACCGATCTGTAACAATTCGACGCGCTACAACGGATTGCAGCACTATCGCCGGATCAATCTGCAACAATTCGGGGCAATTCGGCGCGCTGAGACAGATTGCTTCACTATGGCGGGATCAATATGCAACAATTCGGCGCAATTCGGCGCGCTGAGACGGATTGCTGCACTTTCGCAGGATCAATCTGCAATATGTTATTCGGCACAATTCGGTGCGCTGCGACCGATTGCTGCACTTTCTTTGGTTCAATCTGCAAAAATTCAGCACAATTCAGCGCGCTGCGACGGATTCCTGCACTTTCGCAGGATCAATCAGTAACAATTCGGGGCAATTTCGGCGCGCCGAGACCGATTGCTTAGTGGAAGTGGGATTGGTAGTGGTAGTGGTAGTGGGATTGGTAGTGGGATTGGTAGTGGTAGTGGTAGTGGTAGTGGGATTGGTAGTGGGATTGGTAGTGGGATTGGTAGTGGTAGTGGGATTGGTAGTGGGATTAATAGTCGGATTGGTAGTGGGATTGGTAGTGGTAGTGGTAGTGGGATTGGTAGTGGGATTGGTAGTGGGATTGGTAGTGGTAGTGGGATTGGTAGTGGGATTGGTAGTGGGATTGGTAGTGGGATTGGTAGTGGGATTGGTAGTGGTAGTGGTAGAGGTAGTGGGATTGGTAGTGGGATTGGTAGTGGTAGTGGTAGTGGTAGTGGGATTGGTAGTGGGATTGGTAGTGGGATTGGTAGTGGGATTGGTAGTGGTAGTAGTAGTGTGATTGGTAGTGGTAGTGGTAGAGGTAGTGGGCTTGGTAGTGGGATTGGTAGTGGTAGTGGTAGTGGTAGTGGGATTGGTAGTGGGATTGGTAGTGGGATTGGTAGTGGGATTGGTAGTGGTAATTGTAGTGGTAGTGGGATCGGTAGTGGGATTTGTAGTGCTAGTGGTAGTGGGATTGGTAGTGGTAGTGGTAGGGGTAGTGGTAGTGGGATTGGTAGTGGGATTGGTAGTGGTAGTGGTAATGGGATTGGTAGTGGGATTGGTAGTGGTAATTATAGTGGTAGTGGGATTAGTAGTGGGATTGGTAGTGGTAGTGGTAGTGGATTTGAAGTGGTAGTGGTAGTTGGATTGGCCGCGGTATTGGTAGTGAGATTGGTAGTGGGATTGGTTGTGGTAGTGGTAGTGGTAGTGGGATTGGTAGTGGGATTGGTAGTGGTAATTGAAGTGGGATTGCGGGATCAATCTGTAACAATTCAGCGCAATTCGGCGCGCTGCGATGGATTGGTGCACTTTTGCGGGATCTATCTGTAACAATTTGGCGCAATTCGGCGCGCTGCGACGGAATGCAGCACTTTCGCGGAACCAATCTGTAACAATTCGGCGCGCTACAACGGATTGCAGCACTATCGCCGGATCAATCTGCAATAATTCGGGGCAATTTGGCGTGCTGAGACAGATTGCTTCACTATGGCGGGATCAATCTGCAACAATTCGGCGCAATTCGGCGCGCTGAAACGGATTGCTGCACTTTCGCAGGATCAATCTGCAATATGTTATTCGGTACAATTCGGCGCGCTGCGACCGATTGCTGCACTTTCTTTGGTTCCATCTGCAAAAATTCAGCACAAGTAAAGCTGCCTACTATGAGCTATACTGATCGTCTTGCTAATGTAGGTCTTCATTCATTGGAGTATCGTAGAGTGTATTTTCGACTAGGGAAAGAGCCAAACGGGGGATCAAATGTCAAACCGCGTTTAGTCAAGGTCCGTGTTGCCAACGCTGCTCAGAGGTCTGTGGTTCTACGCAAGGCAAAGATTCTGAAAGAGTCTGATGAATTCAAAAACGTTTTTGTGCGCCCCAGCCATACTGCTGCTGAACGCACTCATATTCGTGGCCTTTATGACATTCACGGCTGTTTGCGGCCCATTCAATGTTGGACAATAAGACCTACGCCCCGAAATATTGAAACGATGACATCATGCATCATGACCTAACCAAGCACTTTGTATTTTCGGGCTATATAAGGACTGTACTTGTTGCACCGACATGTAACAGCCATTTTAGTATAGACATACCATTTATCTATCCATCGTATAAATTTTGTGCCACAACTCTGTAGCGCCCGCTAGCTATAGCGCTCGCAAGCCGAGTACCTCAGTTTGATATCCTCCACAAAGAAGTGAACAGTGGACCACTGCCAATTTTCCTAGGAAAAAGCTAAGCGTGATTAGGTAGCGGAAGGTTAAGACTACCTAGATAGCGTATAGACTAAGTGCGGCCGGCTGAAATGATGGCGCTACAGATCGTCAAATATCGCTGATTTTAATAGAGTTTTTATGCCATGTCAAGCACAACGATACCTGAAAGTTCAATCTTCGTTGATCGTGGTATTGCTGCCACATCTTGTGACACGATGTTGATAAGGTGCTCCATCACACACTGCATTGTAGCTCTGCAACTGCATCTCTTATACGTAGGCACATATTATTCTGTGCATGCAATTATGCATGGATGCATACGTTGATTTGACTCCTTATTCTGCAAGCCGGAAGGAGACTGACTGAATCCTGCCACGTTTATACAAGCCTAGTGCATGTAATGAAGATAATGTTAACTAGGTGAATGGCATTAAGAGCTAAAGGTTATAAAGTCATGCAGCATTTATACTGGCATACAATGTTCAGCTGATGTTGTTAAGGCAGCAAGATTGAATCAGATGAACTAACTTTTACAGTGAGTGCATAAACGTTTCAAGGTGTCAGGTGTGAAACCTGGTAGGTCGTTGACAGCTATAGTGATGGAAATGGAAGTGCATGGTGTTTTGATAATCCAATGCTGTGGGGTACATAGTGCCTGATTCACCTGATATAAAGATCAAGTAGAAACCTTTACACCTGCAATGCATAGCACACATTATTGTGCCTCTCCATCCTTGCAGAGGTCCTGATCCATACCACACTTCATCACTGGGGATTTAGTTGTCATGCAGGGTGAGCCTGTAAACTATGTATAGCGAGTTGATTTATAAATATCATCTTTAAGTTATTTAAGCTATCCATGAACCCAGTAGCTTTTCCATCAATGTGGAACATATATAGGTGTCTTCTTGTATCTTCTTTCTGCCAGAAGAATGGCAGTAAAATGGAGAGCTATCTCAACCCCCTTTGAGATTTCTTGTCTCTGACCTCTTCCTGCATGGAGATATATTTTGTAGTAGAAGCCTTACGTGCCCATTTACATGCATGTATGTATCAGCAAAGTTGCTTTAGATTTTTTTGTAGTTGATTTTTATGGGTGCTGTGCAGCTAATGCCATTTAAATGATTGCTAGGCCAGCTGTGATTCTTGTTCTGCACTCACTGTAAACCCTGACTCCACCAGTGATGCTTCTTACTTTAATCACTGATCACTTAATAGATTTTAATTCTCAGGTAGTTAGTCCGTAAGTTATGCACAAGGTTCTGGAGACCTTCATTACAGTGTTGTCATGCTGACTGATGTGGTTGCTAAGGCTGGTGGATATTCCCTAACAGACATGCATGTAATGAAGAACCAAGCTATTCTTTGACTAGGTTTGTGCCATTGTCAATATTGCAAAAAATCTAGGGTCTCAGATGCCATATATCATATCAGAACATCCAGCTATTGCTGATTTTTGACTTCAAGCCCTGATGTCCCTGGAACATTCACTCTGCTACGACGTTTAATACCAAGCTAGGTATCTAGGGGGTACTAGTGCTGTGTCATAACAATAGGGATATATAATACAACAGCAAGTACATTTGCTTGATGCAGCTCCAGAGGCTGCCTATACCTTTCTATAAACATAAGCAAAGAGAGGGCACAAAAAATACTGTAGAATTGACATGAAAGTTTGTCACCTGCACGATGTATGTGAGTGCATTGTGCAGATTGACAAGAGCATTAAATGGTGGGCCAGGTGTGAAATAGTGCTATTGTACTTTTAAGGCTTAATAGCATGCCCCTAATTAATTAGCTGGCCTGGTGAACCACTCCTTTCCACTAGCTTGAGGGCATTAAGTATTACAAAACCAGCTGTGTATAAGCATAGCATCATATTTACTGGTCAATATGCATTAACATCTTACTCTTATTAACAACTATTTGATACTAGCATTTGAAGTCATTGCTTGCAGGAGCTACACTATTAGCTGGGCTTCGGGAATACATGGCTGCATCCTCCTCAGAGTGAAATGCCACACCATGCAAGGCCTGAATACTTGCATACCGTGTCCTTTTTGCTTGCTCTCTTATAAGACATGCGTTTTTCACACTCTGCAATGCAGCTGAACGTGTTGGCAATGGTACTCCATTGTACGAGTCATGATTATTCATAGAAAACAGGCAGCCGTTTCAGGCCGAAAACAGCCGGCCGCGCTTAGTGGATGACATAAACCAACGACTTGAAGCTTTCACATTGCCTGTATGTCAAACTTATATGTGGGAAAATTGGCAGCTACGTGCAATTCGCGCATCTTTCATACCTATTCGATCGTGCCGTACCTCATATGCCTATGAAAACGTGGCGCGTGTATTAATTGGAAAGCGTAATTTATCGTTTCAGGTGTGTGTCTTGAAGCCAGATGATTGCTGGTACTACTGCATATGTTTATAAAAACACCAGATGTAAGCAACTTGCAAGGCACATCGTTGAACATATGGTGTTGATAATGAGGCTAACCGCCATGATTTCTACACCATATACCGTAACGCTCTAATTATCAAACTAAATGTCCAGCCGCAAACAGCCGTGCATTGTGCGTAAAAAGAAAAATGAAACTGGTTTGGAATACTACATTGATAGGCGGGGCCCTGTTTCACAGTGGAAAATTAAGGAACGACGAGTAGTTGACTCCAACTCTTCTCAACAAAGTGTGTCCAGTCCAAGTACTAACCCATAGGACAGGCAGGTAAGTAATGGAATTTTGAGATGTAAATTATTAAATGCGCGATCGTTATGTGATTGATTTGAATATCTTGCTCTTGGCATCTGATTTTGATCTTATTTTTGTCACTGAAACATGGCTTCATTCTGCTATCACTGATTCTCTTCTTCTGTCAAATTCCTCATACACATTGATACTGAAAGATAGACCAGATAAATTTGGAGGTGTAGCTGTTTTTGCTAAACATGGCTTGAAAACTGTATGTATTGATCTCACATCGTGTTTTCAACAGCTTGAATGCATCATTTTTGACGTGTTATTTCCCTCTCAACAGTATCGGTTTATTTGTATTTATAACACTCCTTCTTTGGCAAATGATATTGCTCATACGTCATGCTTATGTTCATTTCTTGACAATTGCTGCAACTCTAAGATGCCTGTTGTAGTGGTTGGTGATTTTAACTATCCTAACATTGATTGGAGTGTACCTGTTGATACTGGTTCAATGTGCAGCAGCCTTTTCTTGACATCTATTTTACAAAATGGGCTTACCCAGCTTGTTAATCTCCCTACTCGTGGTAATCACTGTATCGACCTTGTGATGGTTTCTGATGTAAGTATGATGTTTGATATTTCAGTTGTTGATCCCTTTGTTGTCTCATGTGATCATTCATCTGTTGAATTCATGGTTATATGTCCTTGCAATCATCCCGCAAACTATATCTCATATCGTCGAGATTTTAGGATTGCAAATTACCCTTTGATGATATCTTTCCTTCTGGATATCGATTGGCTAATGTTTCAACAATCTTGTTCAGTTGATGAATTTTGGAACGTTTTCTCTATGAAGCTCAATGAATGCATTGAGAGGTTTGTTCCTTTAAGAATTGTGTCATGTAGCAAACTACCACGTCTAAAGCATATTCGCAAATTGTTACTCTTAAAGAAAAAGTGGTATCATAAGGACAGAGTGGTTTCCAAAAAAATTGCTAAAGAATATGAACTTGCAACATAGTCCTTTTATGATTCTCATGAATGTAATATTATCAACAGTAACAATTTATCCAAACTATATTCATATGTTAATTCAAAACTAAATCACACATCTTCTATTCCACCCCTTATGAAGACTGATGGTTCTCTTGCTATAACCGATCGTGACAAATGCAATGTTTTAAATGATTACTTTGCTTCTGTTTTTACCATTGATAATGGTGTTTTACCCATCTTCCATCCAAAAGTTTCTTGTGTCCAGGCATATCAACAAGTTGAGTTTACTTACAGTAAAGTATTATGTACCCTGAAGCGTCTTCCTTCTAAATATTCCAGAACACCAGATGATTTTCCTGCTGGATTTTTAAAATCAGTTGCTTCTGCCATTGCATGCCTTTCCATTGTCCAGGCTTTTTACAATGTCTATGGACTGTGGTAGCATACCTCAGGGTTGGAAACAGGCAATTGTTTGTCCCATTTTCAAAAAAGGTTCCCGTAAATTACCTAGCAATTATCGTCCGGTTTCTATTACCAGTGTTTGTTGCAAAGTAATGGAGTCTATTGTGTACGAATCAATGGTTTTCTTTCTTCGTTCTAATAGCCTTATCTCCAAAGATCAGTTTGGCTTTCTTGCCAGGCGTTCTACTTGTACCCAATTGCTAATCACACTTAATGAATGGACTCTCCATACTGATATTCGTTCTAAAATTGATTCTGTGTACATAGACTTTGCTAAAGCCTTTGATTCTATCTCTCATAGAAAGCTGCTATATAAGGTAGAGTGCTATGGGTTTACTCCCCACTTGGTGAGGTGGTTATCTTCATTTCTTACTAATCGTTTTCAGCAAGTTTATATTGATCAGTCTTTATCTTCTTCCCTACCAGTTACCAGTGGTGTTCCTCAGGGATCAGTGCTTGGACCCCTATTATTCCTCATTTATATCAATGACCTTCCGGATTGTTTAGTACCACCAGTTCAAGCTAAAATATTTGCAGATGATACCAAACTCTATGCTACACATTCTTCTGATTCATCCTCACCTTTGTCTCTGTCTTTGTCGAATTTTTGTATGTGGTCTGAAACGTGGCAGCTTAATATTGCTTTTCAGAAGTGCAGTGTAATATCCTTTGGACATAACTCTGCAAGCAATTCTTACTCCCTGGGTGGTGTGCTGCTAAAAAGGGTTATTGATATTTGTGACTTAGGTGTTCATATTACATCTGATTTTAAACCCAGTTTGCATTGTGCATCTAATGCTGCAAAGGCTTTTCAAAGGTGCTCCCTTCTACTTAAAGGTCTTCAAACGCTAAATATCTCGACGCTTTGTCAAGTATTCACTTCATATGTGAGACCAATTCTCGAATACAATACTCCAGTGTGGAATCCGTGGCTCATACAAGACATTAAATGTGTTGAAAGAGTTCAACGCTTTTTCACCAGAGCTGTTTTTGTACGAGTAAAGCTGCCTACTATGAGCAATACTGATCGTCTTGCTAATTTAGGTCTTCATTCATTGGAGTATCGTAGAGTATATTTTGACCTTGTTATGTGTTTCAAGATTGTGAAAAACCTTGTAGATCTTGATGCATCAGCTTTCTTTCATATCAATTTGTCACCATACAGTACAAGAGGGAACTCAATCAGACTTAGTCCTTTGTCATTACATCACCATAATATTCGCTCAAACTTTTTCTCAATCAGAGTTATACACACTTGGAATTCATTACCAGACTCTGTGGTTACAGCATCCTCCGAAGCAATATTTAGGTCTAAACTCAGCAATGTAGACTTGTCTCCATTTTGTAAATGTTACCCATTTTAGGACCGGCAGTATATTAGTGCATATTCATTTATGCCATTACTTGCCATTGTGTAATATATGTACACATAAATTGTTATTATTATTATTATTATTATTATTAATTCGGCGCGCTGCGACGGATTCCTGCACTTTCGCAGGATCAATCTGTAACAATTCGGGGCAATTCGGCGCGCCGAGACCGATTGCTTAGTGGTAGTGGGATTGGTAGTGGTAGTGGTAGTGGGATTGGTAGTGGTAGTGGTAGTGGTAGTGGGATTGGTAGTCGGATTGGTAGTGGGATTGGTAGTGGTAGTGGGATTGGTAGTGGGATTGGTAGTGGGATTGGTAGTGGGATTGGTAGAGGTAGTGGTAGTGGTAGTGGGATAGGTAGTGGGATTGGTAGTGGGATTGGTAGTGGGATTGGTAGTGGAAATTGTAGTGGCAGTGGGATTGGTAGGGGAATTGGTAGTGGTAGTGGTAGTGGGATTGGTAGTGGTAGTGGTAGTGGGATTGGTAGTGGGATTGGTAGCGGTAGTGGTAGTGGTAGTGGGATTGGTAGTGGGTTTGGTAGTGGGATTGGTAGTGGTAGTGGGATTGGTAGTGGGATTGGTAGTGGGATTGGTATTGGGATTGGTAGTGTTAGTGGTAGTGGGATTGGTAGTGGTAGTGGTAGAGGTAGTGGGATTGGCAGTGGGATTGGTAGTGGTAGTGGTAGTGGTAGTGGGATTGGTAGTGGGATTGGTAGTGGGATTGGTAGTGGGATTGAGTCAAGTATGTCAAAATGTCTGACTCCTACAGGAGTCAAATATTTCAATGTATGACTCCTGCAGGAGTCAAGTATGTCAGTATGCAAGACTCCTGCAGCAGTCAAGTATCTCAATGCATGACTCCTGCAGGAGTCAAGTATCTCCAAGCATGACTTCTGCAGGAGTCAAGTATGACAGTATGTATGATACCTGCAGGAGTCAAGTATGTCACTCAAGTATTTCAATGAATGACTCCTGTAGGACTCAATTATTTCAATTATGACTCCTGCGGGAGTCAAGTATGTCAACATGTCTGACTCCTGCAGGAGTCAAGTATTTCAATGTATGACTCCTGTATGTCACTCAAGAATTTCAATGTATATGACTCCTGCAGGAGTCATGTATTTGAATTATGACTCCCGCAGGAGTCAAGTATTTCAATGTATGACTCCTGCAGGAGTCAAATATGTCAATATGTATGACTCCTGCAAGAGCCAAGAATCTCCTTGCATGACTCCTGCAGGAGTCAAGTATGTCAGTATCAATGACTCCTGCAGGAGTCATATGTCAGCTTGTATGACTCCTTCAGGAGTGAGCAATCTCCATGTATGAGTCCTTCAGGAGTCAAGTATGTCTGTATGTATGACTCCTGCAGGAGTCAACTAAATATTTGCATGACTCCTGCAGAAGTCAAGTATGTCAGATTGGAAGACTGCTGAAGGAGTCAAATATGTCACAATGAATGACTCATGCAGGAGTCAAGTATTTAAATGTATGAATCCTATAAGAGTCAAGTTTGTCAGTATGCATGACTCCTGCAGGAGTTAAATATTTGAATGAATGACTCCTGCAGGAGTAAAGTATGTCACTATGTATGACTCCTGCAGGAGTCAAGTATCTCCATGCATGACTCCTGAAGGAGTCAAGTATGTTAGTATCAATGACTACTACAGGAGTCATATGTCAATATGTATGACTCCTGCAGGAGTGAGCAATCTCCATGTATGACTCCTGCAGGAGTAATATATGTCACTATGAATGACTCCTGCAGGAGTCACGTATTTCAATTTATGACTCCTGCAGGAGTGAAGTATTTCAATGAATGACTCCTGCAGGAGTCAAGAATGTCACTCTTGCAAGAGACAAGGATCTCCATACATGAAACCTGCCGGAGTCAAGTATGTCAGTCAAGTATCTCCAAGCATGACTCCTGCAGGAGTCAAGTATGTCAGTATGTATGACTCCTGCAGGAGTCAAGTATTTCACTCAAGTATTTCAATGTATGACTCCTACAGGAATCAATTATTTCAATTATGACTCCGGCAGGAGTCAAGTATGTCAATATGTCTGACTCCTGCAGGAGTTACGTATTTCAAAGTATGACTCCTGCAGGAGTCAAGTAGGTCAGTATGTATGACTCCTGCAGGAGTCAACTAAATATTTGCATGACTCCTGCAGGAGTCAAGTATGTCAGTATGCAAGACTCCTGCAGCAGTCAAGTATCTCAATGCATGACTCCTGCAGGAGTCAAGTATCTCCATGCATGACTCCTGCAGGAGTCAAGTATGTCAGTATGTATGACTCCTGCAGGAGTCAAGTATCTCATTGTATGACTCCTGCAGGAGTCAAGTATCTCAATGCATGACTCATGCAGGAGTCAAGTATGTCAGTATGTATGACTCCTGAAGGAGTCAAGAATGTCGCTCAAGAATTTCATTGTATGACACCTGCAGGAGTCAATTATTTCAATTACGACTCCTGCAGGAGTCTAGTATTTCAATTATGACACCTGCAGGAGTCAAGTATTTCAGTATGTATGACTCCTGCAGGAGTCAAGTATTTCCATGTATGACTCCTGAAGGAGTCAAGTATGTCGGTATCAATGACTACTACAAGAGTCATAATTCAATATATATGACTCCTGCAGGAGTGAGCAATCTCTATGTATGACTCCTGCAGGAGTAGAATATGTCACTATGAATGACTCCTGCAGGAGTCACTTATTGCAATACATGACTCCTGTAGGAGTGAAGTACTTCAATGAATGACTCCTGCAGGAGTCAAGAATGTCAATATGTATGACTCTTGCAGGAGTCAAGGATCTCCATACATGAAACCTGCAGGAGTCAAGTACGTCAGTATCAATGACACCTGCAGGAGTCCAGTATCTCAATGTATGACTCCCGCAGGAATCAAGTATTTCAATGTATGACTCCTGCAGGAGTCAAATATGTCAATATGTAGAACTCCTGCAAGAGTCAAGTATCTCCTTGCATGACTGCTGCAGGAGTCAAGTATGTCAGTATCAATGACTCCTGCAGGAGTCACATGTCAATTTGTATGACTCCTTCAGGAGTGAGCAATCTCCATGTATGCGTCCTGCAGGAGTCAAGTATATATTTGCATGACTCCTGCAGAAGTCAAGTATGTCAGATTGGAAGACTGCTGCAGGAGTCAAATATGTCACAATGAATGACTCATGCAGGAGTCAAGTATTTCAATGTATGAATCCTATAAGAGTCAAGTTTGTCAGTATACATGACTCCTGCAGGAGTCAAATATTTCAATGAATGACTCCTGCAGGAGTCAAGAATGTCAATATGTATGACTCTTGCAAGAGTCAAGGATCTCTATACATGAAACCTGCAGGAGTCAAGTATGTAAGTCAAGTATCTCCAAGCATGACTCCTGCAGGAGTCAAGAATGTCAGTATATATGACTCCTGCAGGAGTTAAGTATGTCACTAAAGTATTTCAATGTATGACTCCTACAGAAGTCAATTATTTCAATTATGACTCCAGCAGGAGTCAAGTATGTCAATATGTCTGACTCCTGCAGGAGTTAAGTATTTAAATGCATGACTCCTGCAGGAGTCAAGTATCTCCAAGCATGACTCCTGCAGGAGTCAAGCATGTCAGTATGTATGACTCCTGCAGGAGTCAAGTATGTCACTCAAGTATTTCAATGTATGACTCCTACAGGAGTCAATTAATTCAATTATGACTCCGGCAGGAGTCAAGTATGTCAATATGTCTGACTCCTGCAGGAGTTAAGTATTTCAATGTATGACTCCTGCAGGAGTCAAGTATGTCAGTATGTATGACTCCTGCAGGAGTCAACTAAGTATTTGCATGACTCCTGCCGGAGTCAAGTATGTCAGTATGCAAGACTCCTGCAGCAGTCAAGTATCTCAATGCATGACTCCTGCAGGAGTCAAGCATCTCCATGCATGACTCCTGCAGGTTTCAAGTATGTCAGTATGTATGACTCCTGCAGGAGTCAACTAAGTATTTGCATGACTCCTGCAGGAGTCAAGTATGTCAGTATGCAAGACTCCTGCAGCAGTCAAGTATCTCAATGCATGACTCCTGCAGGAGTCAAGCATCTCCATGCATGACTCCTGCAGGAGTCTAGTATGTCTGTATGTATGACTCCTGCAGGAGTCAACTATATTTTTGCATGACTCCTGCAGAAGTCAAGTATGTCAGATTGGAAGACTGCTGAAGGAGTCAAATATGTCACAATGAATGACTCATGCAGGAGTCAAGTATATCAATGTATGAATCCTATAAGAGTCAAATTTCTCAGTATGCATGACTCCTGCAGGAGTCAAATATTTCAATGAATGACTCCTGCAGGAGTAAAGTATGTCAATATGTATGACTCCTGCAGGAGTCAAGTATCTCCATGTATGACTCCTGAAGGAGTCAAGTATGTTAGTATCAATGACTACTACAGGAGTCATATGTAAATATGTATGACTCCTGCAGGAGTGAGCAATCTCCATGTATGACTCCTGCAGGAGTAATACATGTCCCTATGAATGACTCCTGCAGGAGTCACGTATTTCAATATATGACTCCTGCAGGAGTGAAGAATTTCAATGAATGACTCCTGCAGGAGTCAAGAATGTCAATATGTATGACTCTTGCAAGAGTCAAGGATCTCCATTCATGAAACCTGCAGGAGTCAGGTATGTCAGTATCAATGACTCCTGCAGGAGTCAAGTATCTCAATGTATGACTCCCGCAGGAGTCAAGTGTTTCAATGTATGACTCCTGCCGGAGTCAAATATGTCAGTATGTATGACTTCCGCAAGAGTCAAGTATCTCCATGTTAGACTCCTGCAGGAGTCATGTTTGTCAGTATATATGACTCCTGCAGGAGTCAAGTATGTCTCTCAAGAATTTCAATGTATGACTCCTGCAGGAGTCAAGTATTTCAATTATGACTCCTGCAGGAGTCAAGTATGTCAATATGTCTGACTCTTGCAGGAGTCAAGTATTTCAATGTATGACTCCTGCAGGAGTCAAGTATTTCAATATGTACGACTCCTGCAGGAGTCAAGTTTATCAGTATGCAGGAGTCAACTATATATTTCTATGACTCCTGCAGGAGTCAAATATGTCAGTACGCAAGACTCCTGCAGGAGTCAAGTGTCTCCAAGCATGACCCCTGCAGGAGTCAGGTATGTCAGAATGTATGACTCCTGCAGGAGTAAAGAATGTCACTCAAGTATTTCAATGCATGACTCCTTCACGAGTCAATTATTAAAGTTATGACTCCGGCAGGAGTCAAGTATGTCAATATGTCTGACTCCTGCAGGAGTTACGTATTTCTATGTATGACTCCTGCAAGAGTCAAGTATGTCAGTATGTATGACTCCTGCAGGAGTCAACTATTTATTTGCATGACTCCTGCAGGAGTCAAGTATGTCAGTATGCAAGACTCCTGCACGAGTCAAGTGTCTCAATGCATGACTCCAGCAGGAGTCAAGTATCTCCAAGCATGACTCCTGCAGGAGTCAAGTATGTCAGTATGTATGACTCCTGCAGGAGTCAAGTATGTCACTCAAGCATTTCAATGTATGACTCCTACGGGAGTCAATTATTTCATGAAAGACTCTGGCAGGAGTCAAGTATGTCAATATGTCTGACTCCTGCAGTAGTTTAAGTATTTCAAAGTATGACTCAAGCAGGAGTCAAGTATGTCAGTATGTATGACTCCTGCAGGAGTCAACTATATATTTGCATGCCTCCTGCAGGAGTCAAGTATGTCAGTATGCAAGAACTCGTGCAGGAGTCACATGTCTCAATGCATGACTTATGCAGGAGTCAAGTATCTCCAAGCATGTCTCCTGCAGGAGTCAAGTATGTCAGTATGTATGACTCCTGCAGGAGTCAAGTATCTCAATGTATGACTCCAGCAGGAGTCAAGTATCTCCATGCATGACTCCTGCAGGAGTCAAGTATGTCAGTATGAATGACTCCTGCTGGAGTCATTTATTTCAATTATGTCTCCTGCAGGAGTCAAGTTTTTCAATGTATGACTCCTGCAGGAGTCAAGTATTTCAATATGTATGACTCCTGCAGGAGTCAAGTACCTCCATGTATGACTCCTGAAGGAGTCAAGTGTGTCGGTATCAATGACTACTACAAGAGTCATAATTCAATATATATGACTCCTGCAGGAGTGAGCAATCTCCATGTATGACTCCTGCAGGAGTAAAATATGTCACAATGAATGACTCCTGCAGGAGACACTTATTTCAATACATGACTCCTGCAGGAGTGAAGTATTTCAAAGAATGACTCCTGCAGGAGTCAAGAATGTCAATATGTATGACTCCTGCAGGAGTCAAATAAGTCAATATGTATGACTCCTGCAAGAGTCAAGTATCTCCATGAATGACTCCTGCAGGAGTCAAGTATCTCATGCATGACTCCTGCAGGAGTCAAGTATGTCAGTATGTATGACTCCTGCAGGAGTCAAGTATGTCGCTCAAGAATATAAATGTATGACTCCTGCAGGAGTCTAGTCAGTCAAGTATGTCAATATGTCTGACTCCTGCAGGAGTTAAGTATTTCAATGTATGACTCCTGCAGGAGTTAAGTATTTCAATGAATGACTCCTGCAGGAGTCAAGTATGTCAGTATGTATGACACCAGCAGGAGTCAGGTATGTCGCACAAGAACTTCAATGTATGACTCTTGCAGTAGTCAATTATTTCAATTATGACTCCTGCAGGTGTCAAGTATTTCAATTATGACTCCTGCAGGAGTCAAGTATTTCAATGTATGACTCCTGCAGGAGTCAAGTACTTCAATATGTATAACTCCTGCAGGAGTCAAGTATGTCAGTATGTATGACTCCTGCAGGAGTCAACCAAATATTTGCATCACTCCTGCGGGAGTCAAGTATGTCAGTATGCAAGACTCCTGCAGCAGTCAAGTATCTCATTGTATGACTCCTGCAGGAGTCAAATATCTCCAAGCATGACTCCTGCAGGAGTCAAGCATGTCAGAATGTATGATACCTGCAGGAGTCAAGTATGTCACTCAAGTATGACTCCTGCTGGAGTCAAGTATGTCAATGTATGACTCCTGCAGGAGTCAAGTATGTCACTCAAGAATTTCAATGTATATGACTCCTGCAGGAGTCATGCATGTATTTGAATTATGACTCCTGCAGGAGTCAAGTATGTCAATATGTCTGACTCCTGCAGGAGTCAGGTATTTCAATGTATGACTACTGCAGGAGTCAAGTATTTCAATATGTATGACTCCTGCAGGAGTCAAGTATGTCAGTATGTATGACTCCTGCAGGAGTCAACTAAATACTTGCATGACTCCTGCAGGAGTCAAGTATGTCATTATGCAAGACTCCTGCAGCAGTGAAGTATCTCAATGCATGACTCCTGCAGGAGTCAAGTATCTCCAAGCATGACTCCTGCAGGAGTCAAGTATGTCAGTATGTATGACACCAGCAGGAGTCAAGTATGTCGCACAAGAACTTCAATGTATGACTCTTGCAGGAGTCAATTATTTCAATTATGACTCCTGCAGGTGTCAAGTATATCAATTATGACTCCTGCAGGAGTCAAGTATTTCAATGTATGACTCCTGCTGGAGTCTAGTATTTCAATATGTATAACTCCTGCAGGAGTCAAGTATGTCAGTATGTATGACTCCTGCAGGAGTCAACTAAATATTTGCATCACTCCTGCGGGAGTCAAGTATGTCAGTATGCAAGACTCCTGCAGCAGTCAAGTATCTCATCGAATGACTCCTGCAGGAGTCAAGTATGTCGCACAAGAACTTCAATGTATGACTCTTGCAGGAGTCAATTATTTCAATTATGACTCCTGCAGGTGTCAAGTATTTCAATTATGACTCCTGCAGGAGTCATTTATTTCAATGTATGACTCCTGCCGGAGTCAAATATGTCAATATGTCTGACTCCTGCAAGAGTCAAGTATCTCCATGAATGACTCCTGCAGTAGTCAAGTATCTCATGCATGACTCCTGCAGGAGTCAAGTATGTCAGTATGTATGACTCCTGCAGGAGTCAAGTATGTCGCTCAAGTATTTCAATGTATGACTCCTACGGGAGTCAATTATTTCATGAAAGACTCTGGCAGGAGTCAAGTATGTCAATATGTCTGACTCCTGCAGGAGTTTAAGTATTTCAAAGTATGACTCAAGCAGGAGTCAAGTATGTCAGTATGTATGACTCCTGCAGGAGTCAACTATATATTTGCATGACTCCTGCAGGAGTCAAGTATGTCAGTATGCAAGAACTCGTGCAGGAGTCAAGTGTCTCAATGCATGACTTATGCAGGAGTCAAGTATCTCCAAGCATGTCTCCTGCAGGAGTCAAGTATGTCAGTATGTATGACTTCTGCAGGAGTCAAGTATCTCAATGTATGACTCCTGCAGGAGTCAAGTATTTCCATGCATGACTCCTGCAGGAGTCAAGTATGTCAGTATGAATGACTCCTGCTGGAGTCATTTATTTCAATTATGACTCCTGCAGGAGTCAAGTTTTTCAATGTATGACTCCTGCAGGAGTCAAGTATCTCCAAGCATGACTCCTGCAGGAGTCAAGTATGTCAGAATGTATGACTCCTGCAGGAGTAAAGTATGTCACTCAAGTATTTCAATGTATGACTCCTACAGGAGTCAATTATTTCAACCATGACTCCGGTAGGAGTCAAGTATGTCAATAAGTCTGACTCCTGCAGGAGTTAAGTATTTCAATGTATGACTCCTGCAGGAGTTAAGTATTTCAATGTATGACTCCTGCAGGAGTCAAGTATGTCAGTATGCATGACACCAGCAGGAGTCAAGTATGTCGCACAAGAACTTCAATGTATGACTCTTGCAGGAGTCAATTATTTCAATTATGACTCCTGCTGGTGTCAAGTATTTCAATTATGACTCCTGCAGGAGTCAAGTATTTCAATGTATGACTCCTGCAGGAGTCAAGTATTTCAATATGTATAACTCCTGCAGGAGTCAAGTATGTCAGTATGTATGACTCCTGCAGGAGTCAACTAAATATTTGCATCACTCCTGCGGGAGTCAAGTATGTCAGTATGCAAGACTCCTGCAGCAGTCAAGTATCTCATTGAATGACTCCTGCAGGAGTCAAGTATGTCGCACAAGAACTTCAATGTATGACTCTTGCAGGAGTCAATTATTTCAATTATGACTCCTGCAGGTGTCAAGTATTTCAATTATGACTCCTGCAGGAGTCAATTATTTCAATGTATGACTCCTGCCGGAGTCAAATATGTCAATATGTCTGACTCCTGCAAGAGTCAAGTATCTCCATGAATGACTCCTGCAGGAGTCAAGTATCTCATGCATGACTCCTGCAGGAGTCAAGTGTGTCAGTATGTATGACTCCTGCAGGAGTCAAGTATGTCGCTCAAGAATTTCAATGTATGACTCCTGCAGGAGTCAAGTTTTTCAATTATGACTCCTGCAGGAGTCAAGTATGTCTGACTCCAGCAGGAGTCAAGTATTTCAATGTATGACTCCTGCAGGAGTCAAGTATTTCAATTTGTATGACTCCTGCAGGAGTCAAGTATATCAGTATGTATGACTCCTGCAGGAGTCAACTAAATATTTGCATGACTCCTGCAGGAGTCAAGTATGTCAGTATGCAAGACTCCTGCAGCAGTCAAGTATCTCAATGTATGACTCCTGCAGGAGTCAAGTATCTCCAAGCATGACTCCTGCAGGAGTCAAGTATGTCAGTATGTATGATACCAGCAGGAGTCAAGTATGTCACTCAAGTAATTCAATGTATGACTCCTGCAGGAGTCAATTATTTCAACTATGACTCCTGCAGGAGTCAAGTATGTCAATATGTCTGACTCCTGCAGGAGTCAAGTATTTCAATGTATGACTCCTGCAGGAGTCAAGTATGTCACTCAAGAATTTCAATGTATATGACTCCTGCAGGAGTCATGTGTTTGAATTATGACTCCTGCAGGAGTCAAGTATGTCTTTATGTCTGACTCCTGCAGGAGTCGTGTGTCTCAATGCATGACTTTTGCGGGAGTCAAGTATCTTCAAGCATGTCTCCTGCATGAGTCAAGTATGTCAGTATGTATGACTCCTGCAGGAGTCAAGTATGTCAATGTATGACTCCTGCAGGAGTCAAGTATCTCCATGCATGATTCCTGCAGGAGTCAAGTATGTCAGTAAGTATGACTCCTGCAGGAGTCAAGTATGTCGCTCAAGAATTTCATTGTATGACACTTGCAGGAGTCAATTATTTCAATTATGACTCCTGCAGGTGTCAAGTATTTCAATTATGACTCCTGCAGGAGTCAAGTATTTCAATGTATGACTCCTGCCGGAGTCAAATATGTCAATATGTCTGACTCTTGCAGGAGTCAAGTATTTCAATGTATGACTCCTGCAGGAGTCAAGTGTTTCAATATGTACGACTCCTGCAGGAGTAAAGTATGTCACTATGTATGACTCCTGCAGGAGTCAACTATTTATTTGCATGACTCCTTCAGAAGTCAAGTATGTTAGTACGCAAGACTCCTGCAGGAGTCAAGTGTCTCAATGCATGACTCCTGCAGGAGGCAAGTATCTCCTAGCACGACTCCAGCAGGAGTCAGGTATGTCAGAATGTATGACTCCTGCAGGAGTAAAGTATGTCACTCAAGTATTTCAATGTATGACTCGTACAGGAGTCAATTATTTCAACCATGACTCCGGTTGGAGTCAAGTATGTCAATATGTCTGACTCCTGCAGGAGTTAAGTATTTCAATGTATGACTCCTGCAGGAGTTAAGTATTTCAATGTATGACTCCTGCAGGAGTCAAGTATGTCAGTATGTATGACACCAGCAGGAGTCAAGTATGTCGCACTAGAACTTCAATATATGACTCTTGCAGGAGTCAATTATTTCAATTATGACTCCTGCAGGTGTCAAGTATTTCAATTATGACTCCTGCAGGAGTCAAGTATTTCAATGTATGACTCCTGCAGGAGTCAAGTATTTCAATATGTATAACTCCTGCAGGAGTCAAGTATGTCAGTATGTATGACTCCTGCAGGAGTCAACTAAATATTTGCATCACTCCTGCGGGAGTCAAGTATGTCAGTATGCAAGACTCCTGCAGCAGTCAAGTATCTCATTGTATGACTCCTGCAGGAGTCAAGTATCTCCAAGCATGACTCCTGCTGGAGTCAAGCATGTCAGAATGTATGATACCTGTAGGAGTCAAGTATGTCACTCAAGTATTTCAATGAATGACTCCTGCAGGAGTCAATTATTTCAATTATGACTCCTGCTGGAGTCAAGTATGTCAATGTATGACTCCTGCAGGAGTCAAGTATGTCACTCAAGAATTTCAATGTATATGACTCCTGCAGGAGTCATGCATGTATTTGAATTATGACTCCTGCAGGAGTCAAGTATGTCAATATGTCTGACTCCTGCAGGAGTCAGGTATTTCAATGTATGACTACTGCAGGAGTCAAGTATTTCAATATGTATGACTCCTGCAGGAGTCAAGTATGTCAGTATGTATGACTCCTGCAGGAGTCAACTAAATATTTGCATGACTCCTGCAGGAGTCAAGTATGTCAGTATGCAAGACTCCTGCAGCAGTGAAGTATCTCAATGTATGACTCCTGCAGGAGTCAAGTATCTCCAAGCATGACTCCTGCAGGAGTCAAGTATGTCAGAATGTATGACTCCTGCAGGAGTAAAGTATGTCACTCAAGTATTTCAATGTATGACTCCTACAGGAGTCAATTATTTCAACCATGACTCCGGTAGGAGTCAAGTATGTCAATAAGTCTGACTCCTGCAGGAGTTAAGTATTTCAATGTATGACTCCTGCAGGAGTTAAGTATTTCAATGTATGACTCCTGCAGGAGTCAAGTATGTCAGTATGTATGACACCAGCAGGAGGCAAGTATGTCGCACAAGAACTTCAATGAATGACTCTTGCAGGAGTCAATTATTTCAATTATGACTCCTGCAGGTGTCAAGTATTTCAATTATGACTCCTGCAGGAGTCAAGTATTTCAATGCATGACTCCTGCAGGAGTCAAGTATTTCAATATGTATAACTCCTGCAGGAGTCAAGTATGTCAGTATGTATGACTCCTGCAGGAGTCAACTAAATTTTTGCATCACTCCTGCGGGAGTCTAGTGTGTCAGTATGCAAGACTCCTGCAGCAGTCAAGTATCTCATTGAATGACTCCTGCAGGAGTCAAGTATGTCGCAGAAGAACTTCAATGTATGACTCTTGCAGGAGTCAATTATTTCAATTAAGACTCCTGCAGGTGTCAAGTATTTCAGTTATGACTCCTGCAGTAGTCAAGTATTTCAATGTATGACTCCTGCCGGAGTCAAATATGTCAATATGTCTGACTCTTGAAGGAGTCAAGTATTTCAATGTATGACTCCAAGTGATTCAATATGTACGACTCCTGCAGGAGTAAAGTATGTCACTATGTATGACTCCTGCAGGAGTCAACTATTTATTTGCATGACTCCTTCAGAAGTCAAGTATGTCAGTACGCAAGACTCCTGCAGGAGTCAAGTGTCTCAATGCATGACTCCTGCAGGAGGCAAGTATCTCCTAGCACGACTCCTGCAGGAGTCAGGCATGTCAGAATGTATGACTCCTGCAGGAGTAAAGTATGTCACTCAAGTATTTCAATGTATGACTCCTACAGGAGTCAATTATTTCAACTATGACTCCGGTAGGAGTCAAGTAAGTCAATATGTCTGACTCCTGCAGGAGTTAAGTATTTCAATGTATGACTCCTGCAGGAGTTAAGTATTTCAATGTATGACTCCTGCAGGAGTCAATTATTTCAATTATGACTCCTGCAGGTGTCAAGTATTTCAATTATGACTCCTGCAGGAATCAAGTATTTCAATGTATGACTCCTGCAGGAGTCAAGTATTGCAATATGTATAACTCCTGCAGGAGTCAAGTATGTCAGTATGTATGACTCCTGCAGGAGTCAACTAAATATTTGCATCACTCCTGCGGGAGTCAAGTATGTCAGCATGCAAGACTCCTGCAGCAGTCAAGTATCTCATTGAATGACTCCTGCAGGAGTCAAGTATGTCGCACAAGAACTTCAATGTATGACTCGTGCAGGAGTCAATTATTTCAATTATGACTCCTGCAGGTGTCAAGTATTTCAACTATGACTCCTGCAGGAGTCATGTATTTCAATGTATGACTCCTGCCGGAGTCAAATATGTCAATATGTCTGACTCTTGCAGGAGTCAAGTATTTCAATGTATGACTCCTGCAGGAGTCAAGTGTTTCAATATGTACGACTCCTGCAGGAGTAAAGTATGTCACTAAGTATGACTCCTGCAGGAGTCAACTATTTATTTGCATGACTCCTTCAGAAGTCAAGTATGTCAGTACGCAAGACTCCTGCAGGAGTCAAGTGTCTCAATGCATGACTCCTGCAGGAGGCAAGTATCTCCTAGCACGACTCCTGCAGGAGTCAGGTATGTCAGAATGTATGACTCCTGCAGGAGTAAAGTATGTCACTCAAGTATTTCAATGTATGACTCCTTCAGGAGTCAATTATTTCAACTATGACTCCGGTAGGAGTGAAGTAAGTCAATATGTCTGACTCCTGCAGGAGTTAAGTATTTCAATGTATGACTCCTGCAGGAGTTAAGTATTTCAATGTATGACTCCTGCAGGAGTCAATTAATTCAATTATGACTCCTGCTGGAGTCAAGTATATCAATGTATGACTCCTGCAGGAGTCAAGTATGTCACTGAAGAATTTCAATGTATTTGACTCCTCCAGGAGTCATGTATTTGAATTATGACTCCTGCAGGAGTCAAGTATGTCAATATGTCTGACTCCTGCAGGAGTCAGGTATTTCAATGTATGACTACTGCAGGAGTCAAGCATTTCAATATGTATGACTCCTGCAGGAGTCAAGTATGTCAGTATGTATGACTCCTGCAGGAGTCAACTAAATATTTGCATTACTCCTGCAGGAGGCAAGTATGTCAGTATGCAAGACTCCTGCAGCAGTGAAGTATCTCAATGTATGACTCCTGTAGGAGTCAAGTATCTCCAAGCATGACTCCTGCAGGAGTCAAGTATGTCAGTATGTATAATACCTGCAGGAGTCAAGTATGTCTCTCAAGTATTTCAATGTATGACTCCTGCAGGAGTCAATTATTTCAATTATGACTCCTGCAGGAGTCAAGTTCTTCAATGTATGACTCCTGCAGGAGTCAAGTATTTCAATATGTATGACTCCTGCAGGAGTCAAGTACCTCCATGTATGACTCCTGAAGGAGTCAAGTATGACGGTATCAATGACTACTACAAGAGTCATAATTCAATATACATGACTCCTGCAGGAGTGAGCATTCTCCATGTATTACTCCTGCAGGAGTAAAATATGTCACTATGAATGACTCCTGCAGGAGTGAAGTATTTCAAAGAATGACTCCTGCAGGAGTCAAGAATGTCAATATGTATGACTCCTGCAGGAGTCAAATAAGTCAATATGTATGACTACTGCAAGAGTCAAGTATCTCCATGCATGTCTCCTGCAGGAGTCAAGTATCTCATGCATGACTCCTGCAGGAGTCAAGTATGTCAGTATGTATGACTCCTGCAGGAGTCAAGTATGTCGCTCAAGAATTTCAAAGTATGACTCCTGCAGGAGTCAAGTTTTTCAATTATGACTCCTGCAGGAGTCAAGTATGTCTGACTCTTGCAGGAGTCAAGTATTACAATGTATAACTCCTGCAGGAGTCATGTATTTCAATATGTATGACTCCTTCAGGAGTCAAGTATATCAGTATGTAAGACTCCTGCAGGAGTGAACTAAATATTTGCATGACTCCTGCAGGAGTCAAGTATGTCAGTATGCAAGACTCCTGCAGCAGTCAAGTATCTCAATGTATGACTCCTGCAGGAGTCAAGTATCTCCCAGCATGACTCCTGCAGGAGTCAAGTATATCAGTATGTATGATACCTGCAGGAGTCAAGTATGTCACTCAAGTATTTCAATGTATGACTCCTGCAGGAGTCAATAATTTCAGGAGTCAAGTATGTCAATATGTCTGACTCCTGCAGGAGTCAAGTATTTCAATGTATGACTCCTGCAGGAGTCAAGTATGTCACTCAAGAATTTCAATGTATATGACTCCTGCAGGAGTCATGTATTTGAATTATGACTCCTGCAGGAGTCAAGTGTCTCAATGCATGACTTCTGCAGGAGTCAAGTATCTCCAAGCATGTCTCCTGCAGGAGTCAAGTATGTCAGCATGTATGACTCCTGCAGGAGTCAAGTATGTCAATGTATGACTCCTGCAGGAGTCAAGTATCTCCATGCATGATTCCTGCAGGAGTCAAGTATGTCAGTATGTATGACTCCTGCAGGAGTCAAGTATGTCGCTCAAGAATTTCAATGCATGACTCTTGCAGGAGTCAATTATTTCAATTATGACTCCTGCAGGTGTCAAGTATTTCAATTATGACTCCTACAGGAGTCAAGTATTTTAATGTATGACTCCTGCTGGAGTCAAATATGTCAATATGTCGGACTCTTGCAGGAGTCAAGTATTTCAATGTATGACTCCTGCAGGAGTCAAGTGTTTCAATATGTACGACTCCTGCAGGTGTAAAGTATGTCACTATGTATGACTCCTGCAGGAGTCAACTATTTATTTGCATGACTCCTTCAGAAGTCAAGTATGTCAGTACGCAAGACTCCTGCAGGAGTCAAGTGTCTCAATGCATGACTCCTGCAGGAGTAAAGTATCTCCAAGCACGACTCCTGCAGGAGTCAGGTATGTCAGAATGTATGACTCCTGCAGGAGTAAAGTATGTCACTCAAGTATTTGAATGTATGACTCCTACAGGAGTCAATAATTTCAACTATGACTCCGGCAGGAGTCAAGTATGTCAATATGTCTGACTTCTGCAGGAGTTAAGTATTTCAATGTATGACTCCTTGAGGAGTCAAGTATGTCAGTATGTATGACTCCAGCAGGAGTCAACTATTTATATGCATGACTCCTGCAGGAGTCAAGTAAGTCAGTATGCAAGACTCCTGCACGAGTCAAGTGTCTCAATGCATGACTCCTGCAGGAGTCAAGTATCTCCAAGCATGACTCCTGCAGGAGTCAAGTATGTCAGTATGTATGACACCAGCAGGTGTCAAGTATGTCGCACAAGAATTTCAATGTATGACTCTTGCAAGAGTCAATTATTTCAATTATGACTCCTGCAGGTGTCAAGTATTTCAATTATGACTCCTGCAGGAGTCATAATTGAAATGTATGACTACTGCAGGAGTCAAGTATTTCAATATGTATGACTCCTGCAGGAGTCAAGAATGTCAGTATGTATGACTCCTGCAGGAGTCAACTAAATATTTGCATGACTCCTGCAGGAGTCAAGTATGTCAGTATGCAAGACTCCGGCAGCAGTGAAGTATCTCAATGTATGACTCCTGCAGGAGTCAAGTATCTCCAAGCATGACTCCTGCAGGAGTCAAGTATGTCAGTATGTGTGATACCTGCAGGAGTCAAGTATGTCACTCAAGTATTTCAATGTATGACTCCTGCAGGAGTCAATTATTTCAAATATGACTCCTGCAGGAGTCAAGTATGTCAACATATCTGACTCCTGCAGGAGTCAAGTATTTCAATGTATGACTCCTGCAGGAGTCAAGTATGTCACTCAAGAATTTCAATGTATATGACTCCTGCAGGAGTCATGTATTTGAATTATGACTCCTGCAGGAGTCAAGTATGTCTTTATGTATGACTCCTGCAGGAGTCAGGTATTTCAATGTATGACTCCTGCAGGAGTCATTATTTCATTATGAATGACTCCTGCAGGAGTCAAGTATGTCAATATGTCTGACTCCTGCAGGAGTCAGGTATTTCAATGTATGACTCCTGCAGGAGTCAAGTATTACAACATGAATGAATCCTGCAGGAGTCAAGTATGTCAGTATGTATGACTCCTGCAGGAGTCAACTATATATTTGCATGACTCCTGTAGGAGTCAAGTATGTCAGTACGCAAGACTCCTGCAGCAGTCAAGTATCTCAATGCATGACTCCTGCAGGAGTCAAGTATCTCCAAGCATGACTCCTGCAGGAGTCATGTATGTCAGTATGTGTAATACCTGTAGGAGTCAAGTATGTCACTCAAGAATTTCAATGAATGACTCCTGCAGGAGTCAAGTATGTCAATTATGACTCCTGCAGGAGTCAAGTATGTCAATATGTATGACTCCTGCAGGAGTCAACTATATACTTGCATGACTCCTACAGGAGTCATTGTCTGACTCCTGCAGGAGTCAAATATGTCATAATATATGACTCCTGCAAGAGTCAAGTGTTTCAATGTATGACTCTTACAAGAGTCAAGTTTGTCAGTATGCATTACTCCTGCAGGAGTCAAACATTTCAATGATTGACTCCTGTAGGAGTAAAGTATGTCAAAATGGATGACTCCTCCAGACGTCATGTATCTCCATGCATGACTCCTGCAGGACTCAAGTATGTCAGTATGTATGACTCCTGCAGGAGTCAACTATATATTTGCATGACTCCTGCAGGAGTCAAGTATGTCAGTATGCAAGAACTCGTGCAGGAGACAAGTGTCTCAATGCATGACTTATGCAGGAGTCAAGTATCTCCAAGCATGTCTCCTGCAGGAGTCAAGTATGTCAGTATGTATGACTCCTGCAGGAGTCAAGTATCTCAATGTATGACTCCTGCAGGAGTCAAGTATCTCCATGCATGACTCCTGCAGGAGTCAAGTATGTCAGTATGAATGACTCCTGCTGGAGTCATTTATTTCAATTATGACTCCTGCAGGAGTCAAGTTTTTCAATGTATGACTCCTGCAGGAGTCAAGTATTTCAATATGTATGACTCTTGCAGGAGTCAAGTACCTCCATGTATGACTCCTGAAGGAGTCAAGTGTGTCGGTATCAATGACTACTACAAGAGTCATAATTCAATATATATGACTCCTGCAGGAGTGAGCAATCTCCATGTATGACTCCTGCAGGAGTAAAATATGTCACTATGAATGACTCCTGCAGGAGACACTTATATCAATACATGACTCCTGCAGGAGTGAAGTATTTCAAAGAATGACTCCTGCAGGAGTCAAGAATGTCAATATGTATGACTCCTGCAGGAGTCAAATAAGTCAATATGTATGACTCCTGCAAGAGTCAAGTATCTCCATGAATGACTCCTGCAGGAGTCAAGTATCTCATGCATGACTCCTGCACGAGTCAAGTATGTCAGTATGAATGACTCCTGCAGGAGTCAAGTATGTCGCTCAAGAATTTCAATGTATGACTCCTGCAGGAGTCAAGTTTTTCAATTATGACTCCTGCAGGAGTCAAGTATGTCTGACTCCTGCAGGAGTCAGGTATTTCAATGTATGACTCCTGCAGGAGTCAAGTATTTCAATTTGTATGACTCCTGCAGGAGTCAAGTATGTCAGTATGCAAGACTCCTGCAGCAGTCAAGTATCTCAATGTATGACTCCTGCAGGAGTCAAGTATCTCCAAGCATGACTCCTGCAGGAGTCAAGTATGTCAGTATGTATGATACCAGCAGGAGTCAAGTATGTCACTCAAGTATTTCAATGTATGACTCCTGCAGGAGTCAATTATTTCAATTATGACTCCTGCAGGAGTCAAGTATGTCAATATGTCTGACTCCTGCAGGAGTCAAGTATTTCAATGTATGACTCCTGCAGGAGTCAAGTATGTCACTCAAGAATTTCAATGTATATGACTCCTGCAGGAGTCATGTATTTGAATTATGACTCCTGCAGGAGTCAAGTATGTCTTTATGTCTGACTCCTGCAGGAGTCATGTGTCTCAATGCATGACTTTTGCAGGAGTCAAGTATCTCCAAGCATGTCTCCTGCATGAGTCAAGTATGTCAGTATGTATGACTCCTGCAGGAGTCAAGTATGTCAATTTATGACTCTAGTCCTGCAGGAGTCAAGTATGTCAGTATGCAAGTAAATTTAACAAACTTGTGGAATTGCGATATTGGTTAGGCTGTACGATGCAAATAGATTAGTGGTTCCCTCCCATACATTTCTATGGGAGAAAATTGGCTATGTTCCAACAAAGGTGTTAATTCAACTAATTAGTGGCGTTGCGATATTCTATTCATGGAACGAACGAGTAACCTGTTTACTTTTACAAAACAATGCCTCATCCGTAATCAGCTCATTGGTTTGGCTGTACCATTCAAATAGATTAGTGGTTCCCTCCCATACATTTCTATGGGAGTAAATCGGCTATGTTCCAACCACAGTGTTAATTTAACAAACTATTGGAGTTGCGATATGTATTCATGGAACGAACGAGTAACCTGTTTTCTTTCTCTAAATAATGCCTCCTGTATATTCAGCTCATTGGTTTGGCTGTACGATGCAAATAGATTAGTGGTTCCCTCCCATACATTTCTATGGGAGAAAATTGGCTATGTTCCAACCAAGGTGTTAATTTAACAAACTAGTGGAATTGCGATATGTATTCATGGCACGAACGAGTAACCTGTTTTCATTCTCTAAATAATGCCTCCTATTTATTCAGCATATTGGTTTGGCTGTACGATGCAAATAGATTAGTGGTTCCCTCCCATACATTGCTATGGGAGAAAATTGGCTATGTTCCAACCAAGGTGTTAATTTAACAAATTAGTGGCGTTGCGATATGTATTCATGGAACGAACGAGTAACCTGTTTCCTTTCTCTAAATAATACCTCCTATATATTCAGCTCATTGGTTTGGCTGTACCATTCAAATAGATTAGTGGTTCCGTCCCATACATTTCTATGGGAGAAAATTGGCTATGTTCCAACCAAGGTGTTAATTTAACAAATTAGTGGCGTTGCGATATGTATTCATGGAACGAACGAGTAACCTGTTTTCTTTCTCTAAATAATGCCTCCTATATATTCAGCTCATTGGTTTGGCTGTACCATTCAAATAGATTAGTCCCTCCCATACATTTCTATGGGAGAAAATTGGTTATCTTCCCAACAAGGTGTTAATTTAAAACACTAGTGGAGTTGCGATCCTACTTCATGGAACGAACGAGTAACCTGTTTTCTTTTACAAAACAATGCCTCCTCCATAGTCAGCTCATTGTTTGGCTGTACCATTCAAATAGATTAGTGGTTTCCTCCCATACATTTCTATGGGAGAAAATCGGCTATGTTCCAACCACAGTGTTAATTTAACAAACTATTGGAGTTGCGATATGTATTCATGGAACGAACGAGTAACCTGTTTTCTTTCTCTAAATAATGCCTCCTATATATTCAGCTCATTGGTTTGGCTGTACGATGCTAATAGATTAGTGGTTTCCTCCGATACATTTCTATGGGAGAAAATTGGCTATGTTCCAACCAAGGTGTT
Organism: Eunapius fragilis; assembly: GCA_963681505.1. NCBI lineage: Eukaryota > Metazoa > Porifera > Demospongiae > Spongillida > Spongillidae > Eunapius > Eunapius fragilis. The sequence continues at coordinate 16,093,272 of OY811972.1, read as the reverse complement.
AATTTAACAAAGTAGTGGAATTGCGATATGTATTCATGGAACGAACGAGTAACCTGTTTTCTTTCTCTAAATAATGCCTCCTATATATTCAGCTCATTTTTTTGGCTGTACGATGCTAATAGATTAGTGGTTCCCTCCCATACATTTCTATGGGAGAAAATTGGCTATGTTCCAACCAAGGCGTTAATTTAACAAACCAGTGGAATTGCGATATGCATTCATGGAGCGAACGAGTAACCTGTTTTCTTTCTTTAAATAATGCCTCCTATTTATTCAGCATATTGGTTTGGCTGCACGATGCAAATAGATTAGTGGTTCCCTCCGATACATTTCTATGGGAGAAAATTGGCTATGTTCCAACCAAGGTGTTAATTTAACCAACTAGTGGAGTTGAGATATGTATTCATGGAACGAACGAGTAACCTGTTTACTTTCTCTAAATAATGCCTCCTGTATATTCAGCTCATTGGTTTGGCTGTACGATGCAAATAGATTAGTGGTTCCCTCCCATACATTTCTATGGGAGAAAATTGGCTATGTTCCAACCAAGGTGTTAATTTAAAAAACTAGTGGAATTGCGATATGTATTCATGGCACGAACGAGTAACCTGTTTTCATTCTCTAAATAATGCCTCCTATTTATTCAGCATATTGGTTTGGCTGTACGATGCAAATAGATTAGTGGTTCCCTCCCATGCATTGCTATGGGAGAAAATTGGCTATGTTCCAACCAAGGTGTTAATTTAACAAGTTAGTGGCGTTGCGATATGTATTCATGGAACGAACGAGTAACCTGTTTCCTTTCTCTAAATAATGCCTCCTATATATTCAGCTCATTGGTTTGGCTGTACCATTCAAATAGATTAGTGGTTCCCTCCCATACATTTCTATGGGAGAAAATTGGCTATGTTCCAACCAAGGTGTTAATTTAACAAATTAGTGGCGTTGCGATATGTATTCATAGAACGAACGAGTAACCTGTTTTCTTTCTCTAAATAATGCCTCCTATAAATTCAGCTCATTGGTTTGGCTGTACCATTCAAATAGATTAGTGGTTCCCTCCCATACAATTCTATGGGAGAAAATTGGTTATCTTCCCAACAAGGTGTTAATTTAACAAACTAGTGGAGTTGCGATCCTACTTCATGGAACGAACGAGTAACCTGTTTTCTTTTACAAAACAATGCCTCATCCATAATCAGCTCATTGGTTTGGCTGTACCATTCAAATAGATTTGTGGTTCCCTCCCATACATTTCTATGGGAGTAAATCGGCTATGTTCCAACCACAGTGTTAATTTAACAAACTATTGGAGTTGCGATATGTATTCATGGAACGAACGAGTAACCTGTTTTCTTTCTCTAAAAAATGCCTCCTGTATATTCAGCTCATTGGTTTGGCTGTACGATGCAAATAGATTAGTGGTTCCCTCCCATACATTTCTATGGGAGAAAATTGGCTATGTTCCAACCAAGGTGTTAATTTAACAAACTAGTGGAATTGCGATATGTATTCATGGCACGAACGAGTAACCTGTTTTCATTCTCTAAATAATGCCTCCTTTTTATTCAGCATATTAGTTTGGTTGTACGATGCAAATAGATTAGTGGTTCCCTCCCATACATTGCTATGGGAGAAAATTGGCTATGTTCCAACCAAGGTGTTAATTTAACAAATTAGTGGCGTTGCGATATGTATTCATGGAACGAACGAGTAACCTGTTTCCTTTCTCTAAATATTGCCTCCTATATATTCAGCTCATTGGTTTGGCTGTACCATTCAAATAGATTAGTGGTTCCCTCCCATACATTTCTATGGGAGAAAATTGGCTATGTTCCAACCAAGGTGTTAATTTAACAAATTAGTGGCGTTGCGATATGTATTCATGGAACGAACGAGTAACCTGTTTTCTTTCTCTAAATAATGCCTCCTATATATTCAGCTCATTGGTTTGGCTGTACCATTCAAATAGATTAGTCCCTCCCATACATTTCTATGGGAGAAAATTGGTTATCTTCCCAACAAGGTGTTAATTTAAAAAACTAGTGGAGTTGCGATCCTACTTCATGGAACGAACGAGTAACCTGTTTTCTTTTACAAAACAATGCCTCCTCCATAGTCAGCTCATTGTTTGGCTGTACCATTCAAATAGATTAGTGGTTTCCTCCCATACATTTCTATGGGAGAAAATCGGCTATGTTCCAACCACAGTGTTAATTTAAAAAACTATTGGAGTTGCGATATGTATTCATGGAACGAACGAGTAACCTGTTTTCTTTCTCTAAATAATGCCTCCTATATATTCAGCTCATTGTTTTGGCTGTACGATGCTAATAGATTAGTGGTTCCCTCCCATACATTTCTATGGGAGAAAATTGGCTATGTTCCAACCAAGGTGTTAATTTAACAAACCAGTGGAATTGCGATATGTATTCATGGAGCGAACGAGTAACCTGTTTTCTTTCTTTAAATAATGCCTCCTATTTATTCAGCATATTGGTTTGGCTGTACGATGCAAATAGATTAGTGGTTCCCTCCGATACATTTCTATGGGAGAAAATTGGCTATGTTCCAACCAAGGTGTTAATTTAACCAACTAGTGGAGTTGAGATATGTATTCATGGAACGAACGAGTAACCTGTTTACTTTCTCTAAATAATGCCTCCTGTATATTCAGCTCATTGGTTTGGCTGTACGATGCAAATAGATTAGTGGTTCCCTCCCATACATTTCTATGGGAGAAAATTGGCTATGTTCCAACCAAGGTGTTAATTTAACAAACTAGTGGAATTGCGATATGTATTCATGGCACGAACGAGTAACCTGTTTTCATTCTCTAAATAATGCCTCCTATTTATTCAGCATATTGGTTTGGCTGTACGATGCAAATAGATTAGTGGTTTCCTCCCATACATTGCTATGGGAGAAAATTGGCTATGTTCCAACCAAGGTGTTAATTTAACAAGTTAGTGGCGTTGCGATATGTATTCATGGAACGAACGAGTAACCTGTTTCCTTTCTCTAAATAATGCCTCCTATATATTCAGCTCATTGGTTTGGCTGTACCATTCAAATAGATTAGTGGTTCCCTCCCATACATTTCTATGGGAGAAAATTGGTTATCTTCCCAACAAGGTGTTAATTTAACAAACTAGTGGAGTTGCGATCCTACTTCATGGAACGAACGAGTAACCTGTTTTCTTTTACAAAACAATGCCTCCTCCATAATCAGCTCATTGTTTGGCTGTACCATTCAAATAGATTAGTGGTTCCCTCCCATACATTTCTATGGGAGAAAATCGGCTATGTTCCAACCACAGTGTTAAATTAACAAACTATTGGAGTTGCGATATGTATTCATGGAACGAACGAGTAACCTGTTTTCTTTCTCTAAATAATGCCTCCTGTATATTCAGCTCATTGGTTTGGCTGTACGATGCAAATAGATTAGTGGTTCCCTCCCATACATTTCTATGGGAGAAAATTGGCTATGTTCCAACCATGGTGTTAATTTAACAAACTAGTGGAATTGCGATATGTATTCATGGCACGAACGAGTAACCTGTTTTCATTCTCTAAATAATGCCTCCTATTTATTCAGCATATTGGTTTGGCTGTACGATGCAAATAGATTAGTGGTTCCCTCCCATACATTGCTATGGGAGAAAATTGGCTATGTTCCAACCAAGGTGTTAATTTAACAAGTTAGTGGCGTTGCGATATGTATTCATGGAACGAACGAGTAACCTGTTTCCTTTCTCTAAATAATGCCTCCGATATATTCAGCTCATTGGTTTGGCTGTACCATTCAAATAGATTAGTGGTTCCCTCCCATACATTTCTATGGGAGAAAATTGGCTATGTTCCAACCATGGTGTTAATTTAACAAATTAGTGGCGTTGTGATATGTATTCATGGAATGAACGAGTAACCTGTTTTCTTTCTCTAAATAATGCCTCCTATATATTCAGCTCATTGGTTTGGCTGTACCATTCAAATAGATTAGTGGTTCCCTCCCATACAATTCTATGGGAGAAAATTGGTTATCTTCCCAACAAGGTGTTAATTTAACAAACTAGTGGAGTTGCGATCCTACTTCATGGAACGAACGAGTAACCTGTTTTCTTTTACAAAACAATGCCTCCTCCATAATCAGCTCATTGTTTGGCTGTACCATTCAAATAGATTTGTGGTTCCCTCCCATACATTTCTATGGGAGAAAATCGGCTTTGTTCCAACCACAGTGTTAATTTAACAAACCATTGGAGTTGCGATATGTATTCATGGAACGAACGAGTAACCTGTTTTCTTTCTCTAAATAATGCCTCCTGTATATTCAGCTCATTGGTTTGGCTGTACGATGCAAATAGATTAGTGGTTCCCTCCCATACATTTCTATGGGAGAAAATTGGCTATGTTCCAACCAAGGTGTTAATTTAACAAACTAGTGGAATTGCGATATGTATTCATGGCACAAACGAGCAACCTGTTTTCATTCTCTAAATAATGCCTCCTATTTATTCAGCATATTGGTTTGGCTGTACGATGCAAATAGATTAGTGGTTCCCTCCCATACATTGCTATGGGAGAAAATTGGCTATGTTCCAACCAAGGTGTTAATTTAACAAATTAGTGGCGTTGCGATATGTATTCATGGAACGAACGAGTAACCTGTTTTCTTTCTCTAAATAATGCCTCCTATATATTCAGCTCATTGGTTTGGCTGTACCATTCAAATAGATTAGTGGTTCCCTCCCATACATTTCTATGGGAGAAAATTGGTTATCTTCCCAACAAGGTGTTAATTTAACAAACTAGTGGAGTTGCGATCCTACTTCATGGAACGAACGAGTAACCTGTTTTCTTTTACAAAACAATGCCTCCTCCATAATCAGCTCATTGTTTGGCTGTACCATTCAAATAGATTAGTGGTTCCCTCCCATACATTTCTATGGGAGAAAATTGGCTATGTTCCAACCACAGTGTTAAATTAACAAACTATTGGAGTTGCGATATGTATTCATGGAACGAACGAGTAACCTGTTTTCTTTCTCTAAATAATGCCTCCTGTATATTCAGCTCATTGGTTTGGCTGTACGATGCAAATAGATTAGTGGTTCCCTCCCATACATTTCTATGGGAGAAAATTGGCTATGTTCCAACCAAGGTGTTAATTCAACAAACTAGTGGAATTGCGATATGTATTCATGGCACGAACGAGTAACCTGTTTTCATTCTCTAAATAATGCCTCCTATTTAATCAGCATATTGGTTTGGCTGTACGATGCAAATAGATTAGTGGTTCCCTCCCATACATTGCTATGGGAGAAAATTGGCTATGTTCCAACCAAGGTGTTAATTTAACAAATTAGTGGCGTTGCGATATGTATGCATGGAACGAACGAGTAACCTGTTTTCATTCTCTAAATAATGCCTCCTATATATTCAGCTCATTGGTTTGGCTGTACCATTCAAATAGATTAGTGGTTCCCTCCCATACATTTCTATGGGAGAAAATCGGCTATGTTCCAACCACAGTGTTAATTTAACAAACTATTGGAGTTGCGATATGTATTCATGGAACGAACGAGTAACCTGTTTTCTTTCTCTAAATAATGCCTCCTATATATTCAGCTCATTGGTTTGGCTGTACGATGCTAATAGATTAGTGGTTCCCTCCGATACATTTCTATGGGAGAAAATTGGCTATGTTCCAACCAAGGTGTTAATTTAACAAAGTAGTGGAATTGCGATATGTATTCATGGAACGAACGAGTAACCTGTTTTCTTTCTCTAAATAATGCCTCCTATATATTCAGCTCATTGTTTTGGCTGTACGATGCAAATAGATTAGTGGTTCCCTCCCATACATTTCTATGGGAGAAAATTGGCTATGTTCCAACCAAGGTGTTAATTTAACAAACCAGTGGAATTGCGATATGTATTCATGGAGCGAACAAGTAACTTGTTTTCTTTCTTTAAATAATGCCTCCTATTTATTCAGCATATTGGTTTGGCTGTACGATGCAAATAGATTAGTGGTTCCCTCCGATACATTTCTATGGGAGAAAATTGGCTATGTTCCAACCAAGGTGTTAATTTAACCAACTAGTGGAGTTGAGATATGTATTCATGGAACGAACGAGTAACCTGTTTTCTTTCTCTAAATAATGCCTCCTATATATTCAGCTCATTGGTTTGGCTGTACCATTCAAATAGATTAGTGGTTCCCTCCCATACATTTCTATGGGAGAAAATTGGCTATGTTCCAACCAAGGTGTTAATTTAACAAATTAGTGGCGTTGCGATATGTATTCATGGAACGAACGAGTAACCTGTTTTCTTTCTCTAAATAATGCCTCCTATATATTCAGCTCATTGGTTTGGCTGTACCATTCAAATAGATTAGTGGTTCCCTCCCATACATTTCTATGGGAGAAAATTGGTTATCTTCCCAACAAGGTGTTAATTTAACAAACTAGTGGAGTTGCGATCCTACTTCATGGAACGAACGAGTAACCTGTTTTCTTTTACAAAACAATGCCTCCTCCATAATCAGCTCATTGTTTGGCTGTACCATTCAAATAGATTAGTGGTTCCCTCCCATACATTTCTATGGGAGAAAATCGGCTATGTTCCAACCACAGTGTTAATTTAAAAAACTATTGGAGTTGCGATATGTATTCATGGAACGAACGAGTAACCTGTTTTCTTTCTCTAAATAATGCCTCCTGTATATTCAGCTCATTGGTTTGGCTGTACGATGCAAATAGATTAGTGGTTCCCTCCCATACATTTCTATGGGAGAAAATTGGCTATGTTCCAACCAAGGTGTTAATTCAACAAACTAGTGGAATTGCGATATGTATTCATGGCACGAACGAGTAACCTGTTTTCATTCTCTAAATAATGCCTCCTATTTAATCAGCATATTGGTTTGGCTGTACGATGCAAATAGATTAGTGGTTCCCTCCCATACATTGCTATGGGAGAAAATTGGCTATGTTCCAACCAAGGTGTTAATTTAACAAATTAGTGGCGTTGCGATATGTATGCATGGAACGAACGAGTAACCTGTTTTCATTCTCTAAATAATGCCTCCTATATATTCAGCTCATTGGTTTGGCTGTACCATTCAAATAGATTAGTGGTTCCCTCCCATACATTTCTATGGGAGAAAATCGGCTATGTTCCAACCACAGTGTTAATTTAACAAACTATTGGAGTTGCGATATGTATTCATGGAACGAACGAGTAACCTGTTTTCTTTCTCTAAATAATGCCTCCTATATATTCAGCTCATTGTTTTGGCTGTACGATGCTAATAGATTAGTGGTTCCCTCCCATACATTTCTATGGGAGAAAATTGGCTATGTTCCAACCAAGGTGTTAATTTAACAAACCAGTGGAATTGCGATATGTATTCATGGAGCGAACAAGTAACTTGTTTTCTTTCTTTAAATAATGCCTCCTATTTATTCAGCATATTGGTTTGGCTGTACGATGCAAATAGATTAGTGGTTCCCTCCGATACATTTCTATGGGAGAAAATTGGCTATGTTCCAACCAAGGTGTTAATTTAACCAACTAGTGGAGTTGAGATATGTATTCATGGAACGAACGAGTAACCTGTTTTCTTTCTCTAAATAATGCCTCCTATATATTCAGCTCATTGGTTTGGCTGTACCATTCAAATAGATTAGTGGTTCCCTCCCATTCATTTCTATGGGAGAAAATTGGCTATCTTCCCACCAAGGTGTTAATTTAACAAACTAGTGGAGTTGCGATCGTACTTCATGGAAGGAACGAGTAACCTGTTTTCTTTTACAAAACAATGCCTCCTCCATAATCAGCTCATTGGTTTGGCTGTAGCATTCAAATAGATTAGTGTTTCCCTCCCATACATTTCTATGGGAGAAAATTGGCTATGTTCCAACCAAGGTGTTAATGTAACAAATTATTGGAGTTGCTATATGTATTCCTGGAACGAACGAGTAACCTGTTTTCTTTCTCTAAATAATGCCTCCTATATATTCAGCATATTGTTTTGGCTGTACGATGCAAATAGATTAGTGGTTCCCTCCCATACATTTCTATGGGAGAAAATTGGCTATGTTCTAACCACGGTGTTAATTTAACAAACTAGTAGAGTTGCGATATGTATTCATGGAACGAACGAGTAACCTGTATTCTTTCTCTAAATAATGCCTCCTATTTATTCAGCATATTGGTTTGGCTGTACAATTATAAGAAATGAATGCATTAAACATATAGTTACTATCAATGTCATCTGCATAGCAACGTCCCCTTTTCAGATGGCAGAAGCCATATGCTGCAACTACGCTAGAACTGCTGTCCGTTCAATCGCACAAGGTCTGTATGCACACGGTGGTAACGGCAAAACACTTCCAAGTGGAGCACTAAAAGAAATAGAAAAATAATTCCACCAACAATTCAAGGACACACCAGCAATGCACCTGAGCAATCAAGCAGCAAAACTAGTCACAATAAAAAAACTGTTGAAAACGTTCAACGAGCATTGGTGCCCTCAGGCAAGCAGAATCACCTATCTGGATTCATTTTCAACCATGAAATGGAACGCACTCTCAAAAGCCCAACAAGCACAGCATACCCTGCAGAAGTGTAAAGCATGTCAGGTGGATTTCCCAGAACTAACTGCAGCCTTCCCAACCAAGCGGTGCACACAGAATATGTAAAAAACAATAACTATCACACAGGATGATTTGTCCTCACCAGCCAAGCTAGGACAGTCTGTTGTCAAACAGTTGGACATCCTATTACAGCAGAATTTTGGACAGTCTGCCCAGAGTGTACTTACTTCTACATCCAAAACGAACCTGGTTGTCAATCCCGGTAGGACTGAGCGCCAACAGCAGCTACGAACTGTGGTGCGGAAGGTGAAGAAAGACATTCAGGATGCAATGAATGAATCAAGTCTATCATCTGTTATGGCAAATAGAATGAGCTGGACAAAATATGATTCACTGCGCAAATCAACACTTACTGAACGACAATCTGTAAAAAGAGAAGGAATATGAGATGAAAACGAGACACCAGCAAAAAAATCAAAACACACAGGAAGCATATAAGATTCCACTGAACTTAGCAATCTTATCCAGGAAGCAAAATCGTGGCCACCACAACAACCAGTTAATTGGTCACAACTAGCAAGAAGGTGTGGAATATCTAAACCTAATGGAGGACGAATGATTAAAGAAGCATTTAAACAACATGGCATACCAGCAGCAAACGAGCCTTAAAGAGAAAAAAGAAAACAAAGACGAAGACGAAAAACCCTCCCAGGTAACATACCCTTTCCAATGCAGCTATGTCCAAGAATACTTAAGGCACAACTTTAGAAGGAGATAGAGAAAGGGACCATTTTAATTGGAGAGGAAGTTGTGCCAACCCAGTACACAAGTTACAAGGTGAACACAGGTGAAAAACTCGTAACAGAAGAAAAATACCAGGTCAAAGCCCAGAAGATCCCACTATTAGAAATTAGGAGGCTTTTGAAACACCATGAAGAACTTGGACTGATACGAAACAAACCAGATGAATACTATGATAAACTCACAATAGATGAACAGCGACTTCAGCTCAAAGCTCTGGGTGAAAATGAAGAGATGTCAGATGAGGAAGCACAACAACACTTCAAAAACATAGGCAGGCAACGTTTTTTTAAAGTATGGCATGACCATTCAGCCATAGCAGGGCATGGACATATTTTAGTAGCAGTAGCATGTGTATATGACCCTGCGTTTTACTACACACAAGCTGAAATGGGTGGAATAGATGTGCAATGTGTCGTAGAAAAACCACAAATACACATACTAGGTAGGTCCAGTTCCTCCTTGGAAGACCAAGCACTATTTAATGAGTGTCGTATTGACTGCATCAAAGAAATGTCGGAAATACTGCATACATCGTCTGGAATACCCATTCGGGACATTTTACGTTACTTTCATGGTGATGGTCCTGCACAGCAATATGAAGCTGGTCACAGCATAGGAGGCCACTATCCATGTGTTGGCTGTGGTGTACAGACAACATCAATTGCTCAGATAGAAGTGGGATTTAAAAGTCCAACACTGACTCTGCAGGAGAGAAGGGATTTCATTGTTATCGGTCATGTTTGGAAAAAGGGAGGGATTAATCCTTTTGACAAATTAAAAGTACACGACCTAAGATGTTAACTTTCATGCCGAAAGGTAAAAATAATTGGTTTAAACAAAAAACAACTTGAAGAGAAACTGAAATCTACAAGGAAGGGAATTGCTAACATTCCACCATTATTGCAGTCCAGCCCTAGTGCTGACCTGCATAAACTAAATCTAAGTAGGTATGAAATATGTCCATCGGAACCCCTTCATGACTTAAAAGGCCATTTCTCAAATATCATTGAGGAACTCCCAGCCATCCTGAACGGAACAATACTGGATGAATTTTATAAAATTAAAAAGGCTGTGCTAAACAAAGGCACATTGAGGTGCTCAGATTATCGAAAAGCGATGATAATACTGTACCTGAAATTAAGAGAGCCACAACTAAAAACGGATGAAGCAGTTGTACTTCTACTTGAGACGGCTGTGAGTATAAGCCATCTATTGTACACTGAAGATGCCAACCGAACCCCAAAATCAATACTGGCACTGCATAATGACACTTTTCAGCATTGCCTTTTGTGTAAACAGCTTTTCCCAGAGCCCAAGAACATAACCCACCTGAAAATGTTTGGGAGATATTTCCATTCAATCATAGTACATACCCCACTCTTATTTAGAACAATCAGCATGCGCTCACTTAACACGGAAAACCAGGAAAGGATGTTTGGTCAAGCTAAATCCATCACAAAAACAACATCTTCAAACAGACCTAATGAAGTGATAATAAACATACTTGCAAGAGTTGAGATGGAGGAACTTCATCATGAACACCACTCATATGCACATGAAGAAAGCAGAGAAAGAATACAATTTTCCTCCAAACATACATTCAGCACTACAAAAATGAATTTCAAGCACACCTTGAAAGAATAAGCGATTATCTAATGTGTGGAGAAGGGGTGTGGTGGAGGCACGTTCCACAAGGAATAGAGTATTTGGATGGGGACAAAGAAGACAACACCAAAAAGGAAGGGCCACAAATGTCTCACTTTAGATCATCTTCAACTGCAGATATTGAACTTCTTCTCCAAAAAACACTGGGAGGAGTGTGCCATAGCACAAAGGGTGCTTCCTATGGAAACAACCCATTACACCTGTGACGATGGTGAAATTGCTCCTTTTACAACCATAAATGCACATGATGGTAGTTAGAACGTGCACATCAACTCACCCAGTCCCACACAAGGCAATCAAAAACTGTCAAGTACTATACAACACTGGGACAAGCACTAAGTGCTATCCTCCCTCATTCTGTAGACTTGGTACGCTTTGACAGACTGCGACATTCACTAAAGAATGTACCAACTGCTGAAAAAAACACAAGAAATATAGAGAAATATACAACATATAGAGCAAAAATAAAAAAATTAATACAAGAAAGATTGAAGGAAGTGGAAGCCAATGACAAAAATATGCAATCAATAATTAAAAAGCTTCTTCAGCATGAGTGGGCATCGGACTAAAGACAAAGTTATTTATGTGTGTATTTACCATAAACATTATTACTGTATTTCCATAAATGACATACTCAATTATTGGAACAATGAACATACCCATCATACACTCTCAGCCTATAGTCATGGCTACAAAGTACACACCCACCAGACACTCTCAGTGCGCAGGAATGGTTGCAATGTCCATACCCACCAGACAATCAACGCATTGAGTCATTGAATCTCAACACACAGCAATGACTAGAGGGATGAACACAAGTATGGGGGATAGAGGAGTGAACACGTAGGGAGGGTAAAGGGATGTATGGACTGATCATACACTGTACACACCTCCATACGCACCCTAGTGCACTAATTACATACACCTTCACACCTCCATACACACCTCCACACACACACACCTCCATATATACCCCAATTCACTGACCATGGCTAACTACACACAACACATCCATACATACCCCAATGCACTGACCATGGCTAATTACACACAACCGCACACCTTCACACACAAATGCACGCCTCCACACATGCACACTTCTATATACACCCCAGTGCACTGAATATGGCTATGTACACACCCCCCACACCTCCACACACACACACCAGCGCTTTGACCATGGCTAAGCACGCAAAGCCACACCTCAGCACACTGAACATGACTATATACACACAAACGCACACCTCTACACATACACTTTCACACACAATCACACCTCCACACACACCCCAGTGCATTAACTATGGCTTAGCACATTACACAATACACTGACCATAGCTATGTAGACAGACCTACACACACCTCTGCCCACTGACATTTACATACACACACCTATACATCCGCAACACAGAGACTAGGCTGTGTACACACACCCCTACACAACTCAGTACACTAATCATATCATCAATGTAAAAATACTTACTGTCACACATGGATTGAAACAACGAAGATCAAGATGAAGTCAAACTGAATCAACAAACAGATCTGGATCCTACAAATAAAAATAAACATACAAATCCGCTATAAATAATCGGCGGTGCAATAAATAGAACTTCCCTTCAAAGATAAATGACAGGAAGCGGCACGACGCACAAGCCACGCTGGAATAACCACCAGGAATGATAAAAGACATACCCGGTACCACATACCCATTAGAACGTTACAAAACACGAACAACACAACTGAAAAGCGTCCGACGAGGATTCACTCGTACAAACACTTCTCGCAATCCGGCGATGAATAAAAGTAACGATCGATGTGATCTATTTGAAAGTAGAAATGAACCGGAGTAGCCTCGAATAAAGGAACCAACTTGGCTATACAAAAGCCGTTTCGTTCGAAAGTTACAACTGACTCCACCTGGTCATAGATACGAAAATGTTCTATACGGTACGGTACGGGCTACGCAACGCGAATAATTAGATAGACTACGTTACGTAGATACGGCGGCGTTGCGTTAGAACATGTTGTTAACATGTTGTTAACCTGTCGTCAACATTGATGTTTATATTTGGGAAGTGTAGCTCACCTTAACCAACCTGAGCGGCCCAATTGGTGCGATATGTCCCAATGAATTGATGCCAATTGGGCCAATTAGTTCCATCGGCCCAATTGGCGCCAGATGTGCTATTAATGCCAATTGGGCCAATTGATTCCAAGGGCCCAATTGGTGCGATATGTCCCGATGAATTGATGCCAAATGGGCGAATTGGTTCCACGGGCCCAATTGGTGCGATATGTCCCATTGAATTAATGCCAATTGGGCCAATTAGTTCCATCGGCCCAATTGGCGCCAGATGTACTATTAATGCCAATTGGGCCAATTGGTTCCACGGACCCAATTGGTGCGATATGTCCCGATGAATTGATGCCAATTGGGCCAATTGGTTCCATCCGCCCAATTGGCGCGATATGTACTATTTATGCCAATTGGGCCAATTGGTTCCACGGGCCCAATTCGTGCAATTTGTACCAAAGAATTGATGCCAATTGGGCCAATTGGTTCCATCGGCCCAATTGGCGCGAAATGTCCTATTAATGCCAATTGGGCCAATTGGTTCCACGGGCCCAATTGGTGCGAAAGGTCCCGATGAATTGGTGCCAATTGGGCCAATTGGTTAAATCGGCCCAATTGGCGCGAAATATCCTATTGATGCCAATTGGGCCAATTGGTTCCACGTGCCCAATTGGTGCGAAAGGTCCCGATGAATTGGTGCCAATTGGGCCAATTGGTTCCATCGGCCCAATTGGCGCCAGATGTACTATTAATGCCAATTGGGCCAATTGGTTCCACGGGCCCAATTGGTGCGATATGTCCCGATGAATTGATGCCAATTGGGCCAATTGGTTCCACGGGCCCAATTGGTGCGATATGTCCAAATGAATTAATGCCAATTGGGCCAATTGGTTCCATCGGCCCAATTGGCGCGATATGTACTATTTATGCCAATTGGGCCAATTGGTTCCACAGGCCCAAATGGTGCGATTTGTACCAATGAATTAATGCCAATTGGGCCAATTGCTTCCGTCCGCCCAATTGGCGCGATATGTACTATTAATGCCAATTGGGCCAATTCGTTCCACGGGCCCAATTGGTGCGATTTGTCCCAAAGAATTGATGCCAATTGAGCCAATTGGTTCCATCGGCCCAATTGGCGCTAAATGTCCTATTAATGCCAATTGGGCCAATTGGTTCCACCGGCCCAATTGGTGCGATATGTCCCAATGAACTGATGCCAATTGGGCCAATTAGTTCCATCAGCCCAATTGGCGCCAGATGTGCTATTAATGCCAATTGGTTCCACGGGCCCAATTGGTGCGATATGTCCCAATGAATTAATGCCAATTGGGCCAATTAGTTCCACCGGCCCAATTGGCGCCAGATGTACTATTAATGCCAATTGGGCCAATTGGTTCCACGGGCCCAATTGGTGCGATATGTCCCGATGAATTGATGTCAATTGGGCCAATTGGTTCCATCGGCCCAATTGGCGCGATATGTACTATTTATGCTAATTGGGCCAATCGGTTCCACGGGCCCAATTGGTGCGATTTGTACCAAAGAATTGATGCCAATTGGGCCAATTGGTTCCATCGGCCCAATTGGCGCGAAATGTCCTATTGATGCCAATTGGGCCAATCGGTTCCACGGGCCCAATTGGTGCGAAAGGTCCCGATGAATTGCTGCCAATTGGGCCAATTGGTTCCATCGGCCCAATTGGCGCCAGATGTACTATTTATGCCAATCGGGCCAATTGGTTCCACGGGCCCAATTGGTGCGATATGTCCCGATGAATTGATGCCAATTGGGCCAATTGGTTCAACGGGCCCAATTGGTGCGATATGTCCCATTGAATTAATGCCAATTGGGCCAATTAGTTCCATCGGCCCAATTGGCGCCAGATGTACTATTAATGCCAATTGGGCCAATTGGTTCCACGGACCCAATTGGTGCGATATGTCCCGATGAATTGATGCCAATTGGGCCAATTGGTTCCATCCGCCCAATTGGCGCGATATGTACTATTTATGCCAATTGGGCCAATTGGTTCCACGGGCCCAATTCGTGCAATTTGTACCAAAGAATTGATGCCAATTGGGCCAATTGGTTCCATCGGCCCAATTGGCGCGAAATGTCCTATTGATGCCAATTGGGCCAATTGGTTCCACGGGCCCAATTGGTGCGAAAGGTCCCGATGAATTGGTGCCAATTGGGCCAATTGGTTAAATCGGCCCAATTGGCGCGAAATATCCTATTGATGCCAATTGGGCCAATTGGTTCCACGTGCCCAATTGGTGCGAAAGGTCCCGATGAATTGGTGCCAATTGGGCCAATTGGTTCCATCAGCCCAATTGGCGCCAGATGTACTATTAATGCCAATTGGGCCAATTGGTTCCACGGGCCCAATTGGTGCGATATGTCCCGATGAATTGATGCCAATTGGGCCAATTGGTTCCACGGGCCCAATTGGTGCGATATGTCCAAATGAATTAATGCCAATTGGGCCAATTGGTTCCATCGGCCCAATTGGCGCGATATGTACTATTTATGCCAATTGGGCCAATTGGTTCCACAGGCCCAATTGGTGCGATTTGTACCAATGAATTAATGCCAATTGGGCCAATTGCTTCCGTCCGCCCAATTGGCGCGATATGTACTATTAATGCCAATTGGGCCAATTCGTTCCACGGGCCCAATTGGTGCGATTTGTCCCAAAGAATTGATGCCAATTGGGCCAATTGGTTCCATCGGCCCAATTGGCGCTAAATGTCCTATTAATGCCAATTGGGCCAATTGGTTCCACCGGCCCAATTGGTGCGATATGTCCCAATGAACTGATGCCAATTGGGCCAATTAGTTCCATCAGCCCAATTGGCGCCAGATGTGCTATTAATGCCAATTGGTTCCACGGGCCCAATTGGTGCGATATGTCCCAATGAATTAATGCCAATTGGGCCAATTAGTTCCATCGGCCCAATTGGCGCCAGATGTACTATTAATGCCAATTGGGCCAATTGGTTCCACGGGCCCAATTGGTGCGATATGTCCCGATGAATTGATGTCAATTGGGCCAATTGGTTCCATCGGCCCAATTGGCGCGATATGTACTATTTATGCTAATTGGGCCAATCGGTTCCACGGGCCCAATTGGTGCGATTTGTACCAAAGAATTGATGCCAATTGGGCCAATTGGTTCCATCGGCCCAATTGGCGCGAAATGTCCTATTGATGCCAATTGGGCCAATCGGTTCCACGGGCCCAATTGGTGCGAAAGGTCCCGATGAATTGCTGCCAATTGGGCCAATTGGTTCCATCGGCCCAATTGGCGCCAGATGTACTATTTATGCCAATCGGGCCAATTGGTTCCACGGGCCCAATTGGTGCGATATGTACCAAAGAATTGATGCCAATTGGGCCAATTGGTTCTATCGGCCGAATTGGCGCGATATGTCCTATTGATGCCAATGTCCCATTGATGTCAATTGGGCCAATTGGTTCCACGGGCCTAATTGGTGCTATATGTCCCAATGAATTGATGCCAATTGGTCCAATTGGTTGCTTCGGTCCAATTGGCGCCCGTTAACTATTAAATTTCAGTGATGCCCCGGTCTCATTAATTCAAACTCCACCCCGTGCTGCCGGTCTCGTTGAAACGCCGGCCCAGACGGTCTGTTAGGCGGTTCTCACGGCCTATGATAAAGGCCGTGAGTAGCGCCTAACAGACCGTCTAGGCCGGCGCTTCATCAAGAGTGACAGGATTAACAACTCCAGGCCGGATTGACTATTAACGAGACCGCGGCATCACTGCTATTAATACCAATTGGGCCAATTGGTTCCGTCCGCCCAATTGGCGCGATATGTACTATTGATGCCAATTGGGTCAATTGGATCCACGGGCCCAATTGGTGCAATTTGTCCCAATAACTTAATGCCAATAGGGCCAATTGGTTCCATCGGTCGAATTGGCGCGATGTCCTATTAATGCCAATTGGGCCAATTGGTTCCACTGGCCCAATTGGTGCGAAAGGTCCCGATGAATTGATGCCAATTGGGCCAATTGGTTCCTTCGGCCCAATTGGCGCGAAATGTTTTATTGATGCCAATTGGGCCAATTGGTTCCATGGGCCCAATTGGTGAGACATGTAGCAATCAATTGATGCCAATTAGGCCAATTGCTTCCATCGGCCCAATTGGCGCGATGTGTACTATTTATGCCAATTGGGCCAATTGGTTCCAAGGGCCCAATTGGTGCGATTTGTCCCAAAGAATTGATGACAAAAGGGCCGATTGGTTCCATCGGCCCAATTGGCGCGAAATGTCCTATTGATGCCAATTGGGCCAATTATTTCCATCGGCCCAATAGGCGCGAAATGTCCTATTGATGCCAATTGGACCAATTAGTTCCACGGGCCCAATTGGTGCGAAAGGTCCCGATGAATTGGTGCCAATTGGGCCAATTATTTCCATCGGCCCAATTGGCGCCAGATCTACTATTTATGCCAATTAGGCCAATTGGTTCCACTGGCCCAATTGGTGCGATATGTCCCAATGAATTAATGCCAATTGGGCCAATTAGTTCCATCGGCCCAATTGGCGCCAGATGTACTATTAATACCAATTGGGCCAATTGGTTCCAAGGGCCCAATTGGTGCAATATGTCCCGATGAATTGATGCCAATTGGGCCAATTGGTTCCATCGGCCCAATTGGCGCGATATGTACTATTAATGCCAATTGGGCCAATTGGTTCCACGGGCCCAATTGGTGCGATTTGTACCAAAGAATTGATGCCAATTGGGCCAATTGGTTCCACGGGCCCAATTGGTGCGATATGTCCCAATGAATTAATGCCAATTGGGCCAATTGGTTCCATTGGCCCAATTGGCGCGATATGTACTATTTATGCCAATTGGGCCAATTGGTTCCACGGGCCCAATTGGTGCGATTTGTCCTAAAGAATTGATGCCAATTGGGCCAATTGGTTCCATCGGCCCAATTGGCGCTAAATGTCCTATTAATGCCAATTGGGCCAATTGGTTCCACGGGCCCAATTGATGCGATATGTCCCAATGAATTGATGCCAATTGGGCCAATTAGATCCATCGGCCCAATTGGCGCAAGATGTGCTATTAATGCCAATTGGGCCAATTGGTTCCACGGGCCCAATTGGTGCGATTTGTCCTAAAGAATTGATGCCAATTGGGCCAATTGGTTCCATCGGCCCAATTGGCGCTAAATGTCCTATTAATGCCAATTGGGCCAATTGGTTCCACGGGCCCAATTGATGCGATTTGTACCAAAGAATTGATGCCAATTCGGCCAATTGGTTCCACGGGCCCAATTGGTACGATATGTCCCAATGAATTAATGCCAATTGGGCCAATTGGTTCCATTGGCCCAATTGGCGCTAAATGTCCTATTAATGCCAATTGGGCCAATTGGTTCCACGGGCCCAATTGATGCGATATGTCCCAATGAATTGATGCCAATTGGGCCAATTAGTTCCATCGGCCCAATTGGCGCAAGATGTGCTATTAATGCCAATTGGGCCAATTGGTTCCACGGGCCCAATTGGTGCGATATGTCCCGATGAATTGATGCCAATTGGACCAATTGGTTCCACGAGCCCAATTGGTGCGATATGTCCCAATGAATTAATGCCAATCGGGCCAATTAGTTCCATCGGCCCAATTGGCGTTAGATGTACTATTAATGCCAATTGGGCCAATTCGTTCCACGGGCCCAATTGGTGCGATTTGTCCCAAAGAATTGATGCCAATTGGGCCAATTGGTTCCATCGGCCCAATTGGCGCTAAATGTCCTATTAATGCCAATTGGGCCAATTGGTTCCACCGGCCCAATTGGTGCGATATGTCCCAATGAACTGATGCCAATTGGGCCAATTAGTTCCATCAGCCCAATTGGCGCCAGATGTGCTATTAATGCCAATTGGTTCCACGGGCCCAATTGGTGCGATATGTCCCAATGAATTAATGCCAATTGGGCCAATTAGTTCCATCGGCCCAATTGGCGCCAGATGTACTATTAATGCCAATTGGGCCAATTGGTTCCACGGGCCCAATTGGTGCGATATGTCCCGATGAATTGATGTCAATTGGGCCAATTGGTTCCATCGGCCCAATTGGCGCGATATGTACTATTTATGCTAATTGGGCCAATCGGTTCCACGGGCCCAATTGGTGCGATTTGTACCAAAGAATTGATGCCAATTGGGCCAATTGGTTCCATCGGCCCAATTGGCGCGAAATGTCCTATTGATGCCAATTGGGCCAATCGGTTCCACGGGCCCATTTGGTGCGAAAGGTCCCGATGAATTGCTGCCAATTGGGCCAATTGGTTCCATCGGCCCAATTGGCGCCAGATGTGCCAATCGGGCCAATTGGTTCCACGGGCCCAATTGGTGCGATATGTCCCGATGAATTGATGCCAATTGGGCCAATTGGTTCAACGGGCCCAATTGGTGCGATATGTCCCATTGAATTAATGCCAATTGGGCCAATTAGTTCCATCGGCCCAATTGGCGCCAGATGTACTATTAATGCCAATTGGGCCAATTGGTTCCACGGACCCAATTGGTGCGATATGTCCCGATGAATAGATGCCAATTGGGCCAATTGGTTCCATCCGCCCAATTGGCGCGATATGTACTATTTATGCCAATTGGGCCAATTGGTTCCACGGGCCCAATTCGTGCAATTTGTACCAAAGAATTGATGCCGATTGGGCCAATTGGTTCCATCGGCCCAATTGGCGCGAAATGTCCTATTGATGCCAATTGGGCCAATTGGTTCCACGTGCCCAATTGGTGCGAAAGGTCCCGATGAATTGGTGCCAATTGGGCCAATTGGTTCCATCGGCCCAATTGGCGCCAGATGTACTATTAATGCCAATTGGGCAAATTGGTTCCACGGGCCCAATTGGTGCGATATGTCCCGATGAATTGATGCCAATTGGGCCAATTGGTTCCACGGGCCCAATTGGTGCGATATGTCCAAATGAATTAATGCCAATTGGGCCAATTGGTTCCATCGGCCCAATCGGCGCGATATGTACTATTTATGCCAATCGGGCCAATTGGTTCCACAGGCCCAATGGGTGCGATTTGTACCAATGAATTAATGCCAATTGGGCCAATTGCTTCCGTCCGCCCAATTGGCGCGATATGTACTATTAATGCCAATTGGGCCAATTCGTTCCACGGGCCCAATTGGTGCGATTTGTCCCAAAGAATTGATGCCAATTGGGCCAATTGGTTCCATCGGCCCAATTGGCGCTAAATGTCCTATTAATGCCAATTGGGCCAATTGGTTCCACCGGCCCAATTGGTGCGATATGTCCCAATGAACTGATGCCAATTGGGCCAATTAGTTCCATCAGCCCAATTGGCGCCAGATGTGCTATTAATGCCAATTGGTTCCACGGGCCCAATTGGTGCGATATGTCCCAATGAATTAATGCCAATTGGGCCAATTAGTTCCATCGGCCCAATTGGCGCCAGATGTACTATTAATGCCAATTGGGCCAATTGGTTCCACGGGCCCAATTGGTGCGATATGTCCCGATGAATTGATGTCAATTGGGCCAATTGGTTCCATCGGCCCAATTGGCGCGATATGTACTATTTATGCTAATTGGGCCAATCGGTTCCACGGGCCCAATTGGTGCGATTTGTACCAAAGAATTGATGCCAATTGGGCCAATTGGTTCCATCGGCCCAATTGGCGCGAAATGTCCTATTGATGCCAATTGGGCCAATCGGTTCCACGGGCCCAATTGGTGCGAAAGGTCCCGATGAATTGCTGCCAATTGGGCCAATTGGTTCCATCGGCCCAATTGGCGCGATATGTACTATTAATGCCAATTGGGCCAATTGGTTCCACGGGCCCAATTGGTGCGATTTGTACCAAAGAATTGATGCCAATTGGGCCAATTGGTTCCACGGGCCCAATTGGTGCGATATGTCCCAATGAATTAATGCCAATTGGGCCAATTGGTTCCATTGGCCCAATTGGCGCGATATGTACTATTTATGCCAATTGGGCCAATTGGTTCCACGGGCCCAATTGGTGCGATTTGTCCTAAAGAATTGATGCCAATTGGGCCAATTGGTTCCATCGGCCCAATTGGCGCTAAATGTCCTATTAATGCCAATTGGGCCAATTGGTTCCACGGGCCCAATTGATGCGATATGTCCCAATGAATTGATGCCAATTGGGCCAATTAGATCCATCGGCCCAATTGGCGCAAGATGTGCTATTAATGCCAATTGGGCCAATTGGTTCCACGGGCCCAATTGGTGCGATTTGTCCTAAAGAATTGATGCCAATTGGGCCAATTGGTTCCATCGGCCCAATTGGCGCTAAATGTCCTATTAATGCCAATTGGGCCAATTGGTTCCACGGGCCCAATTGATGCGATTTGTACCAAAGAATTGATGCCAATTCGGCCAATTGGTTCCACGGGCCCAATTGGTGCGATATGTCCCAATGAATTAATGCCAATTGGGCCAATTGGTTCCATTGGCCCAATTGGCGCTAAATGTCCTATTAATGCCAATTGGGCCAATTGGTTCCAGGGGCCCAATTGATGCGATATGTCCCAATGAATTGATGCCAATTGGGCCAATTAGTTCCATCGGCCCAATTGGGGCAAGATGTGCTATTAATGCCAATTGGGCCAATTGGTTCCACGGGCCCAAATGGTGCGATATGTCCCGATGAATTGATGCCAATTGGACCAATTGGTTCCACGAGCCCAATTGGTGCGATATGTCCCAATGAATAAATGCCAATCGGGCCAATTAGTTCCATCGGCCCAATTGGCGTTAGATGTACTATTAATGCCAATTGGGCCAATTCGTTCCACGGGCCCAATTGGTGCGATTTGTCCCAAAGAATTGATGCCAATTGAGCCAATTGGTTCCATCGGCCCAATTGGCGCTAAATGTCCTATTAATGCCAATTAGGCAATTGGTTCCACCGGCCCAATTGGTGCGATATGTCCCAATGAACTGATGCCAATTGGGCCAATTAGTTCCATCAGCCCAATTGGCGCCAGATGTGCTATTAATGCCAATTGGTTCCACGGGCCCAATTGGTGCGATATGTCCCAATGAATTAATGCCAATTGGGCCAATTAGTTCCATCGGCCCAATTGGCGCCAGATGTACTATTAATGCCAATTGGGCCAATTGGTTCCACGGGCCCAATTGGTGCGATATGTCCCGATGAATTGATGTCAATTGGGCCAATTGGTTCCATCGGCCCAATTGGCGCGATATGTACTATTTATGCTAATTGGGCCAATCGGTTCCACGGGCCCAATTGGTGCGATTTGTACCAAAGAATTGATGCCAATTGGGCCAATTGGTTCCATCGGCCCAATTGGCGCGAAATGTCCTATTGATGCCAATTGGGCCAATCGGTTCCACGGGCCCAATTGGTGCGAAAGGTCCCGATGAATTGCTGCCAATTGGGCCAATTGGTTCCATCGGCCCAATTGGCGCCAGATGTACTATTTATGCCAATCGGGCCAATTGGTTCCACGGGCCCAATTGGTGCGATATGTCCCGATGAATTGATGCCAATTGGGCCAATTGGTTCAACGGGCCCAATTGGTGCGATATGTCCCATTGAATTAATGCCAATTGGGCCAATTAGTTCCATCGGCCCAATTGGCGCCAGATGTACTATTAATGCCAATTGGGCCAATTGGTTCCACGGACCCAATTGGTGCGATATGTCCCGATGAATTGATGCCAATTGGGCCAATTGGTTCCATCCGCCCAATTGGCGCGATATGTACTATTTATGCCAATTGGGCCAATTGGTTCCACGGGCCCAATTCGTGCAATTTGTACCAAAGAATTAATGCCAATTGGGCCAATTGGTTCCATCGGCCCAATTGGCGCGAAATGTCCTATTGATGCCAATTGGGCCAATTGGTTCCACGGGCCCAATTGGTGCGAAAGGTCCCGATGAATTGGTGCCAATTGGGCCAATTGGTTAAATCGGCCCAATTGGCGCGAAATATCCTATTGATGCCAATTGGGCCAATCGGTTCCACGTGCCCAATTGGTGCGAAAGGTCCCGATGAATTGGTGCCAATTGGGCCAATTGGTTCCATCGGCCCAATTGGCGCCAGATGTACTATTAATGCCAATTGGGCCAATTGGTTCCACGGGCCCAATTGGTGCGATTTGTCCCGATGAATTGATGCCAATTGGGCCAATTGGTTCCACGGGCCCAATTGGTGCGATATGTCCAAATGAATTAATGCCAATTGGGCCAATTGGTTCCATCGGCCCAATTGGCGCGATATGTACTATTTATGCCAATTGGGCCAATTGGTTCCACAGGCCCAATTGGTGCGATTTGTACCAATGAATTAATGCCAATTGGGCCAATTGCTTCCGTCCGCCCAATTGGCGCGATATGTACTATTAATGCCAATTGGGCCAATTGGTTCCACGGGCCCAATTGGTGCGATATGTCCCGATGAATTGATGCCAATTGGGCCAATTGGTTCCACGGGCCCAATTGGTGCGATATGTCCAAATGAATTAATGCCAATTGGGCCAATTGGTTCCATCGGCCCAATTGGCGCGATATGTACTATTTATGCCAATTGGGCCAATTGGTTCCACAGGCCCAATTGGTGCGATTTGTACCAATGAATTAATGCCAATTGGGCCAATTGCTTCCGTCCGCCCAATTGGCGCGATATGTACTATTAATGCCAATTGGGCCAATTGGTTCCACAGGCCCAATTGGTGCGATATGTCCCAATGAACTGATGCCAATTGGGCCAATTAGTTCCATCAGCCCAATTGGCGCCACATGTGCTATTAATGCCAATTGGTTCCACGGGCCCAATTGGTGCGATATGTCCCAATGAATTAATGCCAATTGGGCCAATTAGTTCCATCGGCCCAATTGGCGCCAGATGTACTATTAATGCCAATTGGGCCAATTGGTTCCACGGGCCCAATTGGTGCGATATGTCCCGATGAATTGATGTCAATTGGGCCAATTGGTTCCATCGGCCCAATTGGCGCGATATGTACTATTTATGCTAATTGGGCCAATCGGTTCCACGGGCCCAATTGGTGCGATTTGTACCAAAGAATTGATGCCAATTGGGCCAATTGGTTCCATCGGCCCAATTGGCGCGAAATGTCCTATTGATGCCAATTGGGCCAATCGGTTCCACGGGCCCAATTGGTGCGAAAGGTCCCGATGAATTGCTGCCAATTGGGCCAATTGGATCCATCGGCCCAATTGGCGCCAGATGTACTATTTATGCCAATCGGGCCAATTGGTTCCACGGGCCCAATTGGTGCGATATGTCCCGATGAATTGATGCCAATTGGGCCAATTGGTTCAACGGGCCCAATTGGTGCGATATGTCCCGATGAATTGATGCCAATTGGGCCAATTGGTTCCACGGGCCCAATTGGTGCGATATGTCCTGGTGATTTGCTGCCAATTGGGCCAATTGGTTCCACCGGCCCAATTGGTGCGTTATGTCCCAATGAATTAATGCCAATTGGGCCAATTGGTTCCACGGGCCCAATTGGTGCGATTTCTACCAATGAATTAATGGCAATTGGGCCAATTGGTTCCGTCCGCCCAATTGGCGCGATATGTACTATTTATGCCAATTGGGCCAATTGGTTCCACGGGCCCAATTGGTGTGATTTGTCCCAAAGAATTGATGCCAATTGGGCCAATTGGTTCCATCGGCCCAATTGGCGCTAAATGTCCTATTGATGCCAATTGGGCCAATTGGTTCGACCGGCCAAATTGGTGCGATATGTCCCAATGAATTGATGCCAATTGGGCCAATTAGTTCCATCGGCCCAATTGGCGCCAGATGTACTATTAATGCCAATTGGGCCAATTGGTTCCACGGGCCCAATTGGTGCGATATGTCCCGATGAATTGATGCCAATTGGGCCAATTGGTTCCACGGGCCCAATTGGAGCGATATGTCCTAATGACTTAATGCCAATTGGGCCTACTGGTTCCATCGGCCCAATTGGCGTGATATGTACTATTCATACCAATTGGGCCAATTGTTCCCACGGGCCCAATTGGTGCGATTTGTACCAAAGAATTGATGCCAATTGGGCCAATTGGTTCCATCGGCCGAATAGGCGCGATATGTCCAATTGATGCCAATGTCCTATTGATGTCAATTGGGCCAATTGGTTCCACGGGCCTAATTGGTGCTATATGTCCCAATGAAATGATGCCCATAGGGCCAATTGGTTCCATCGGTCCAATTGGCGCGATACGTACTATTTATGCCAATTGGGCGAATTGGTTCCACGTACCCAATTGGTGCGATTTGTCCCAACGAATTGATGCCAATTGGACCAATTGGTTATGTCGGCCCAATTAGCGTGAAATGTACTTTTTATGCCAATTGGGCCAATTGGTTCCACGGGCCCAATTGGTGCGAAAGGTCCCGATGAATTGGTGCCAATTGGGCCAATTGGTTAAATCGGCCCAATTGGCGCGAAATGTCCTATTGATGCCAATTGGGCCAATTGGTTCCACGTGCCCAATTGGTGCGAAAGGTCCCGATGAATTGGTGCCAATTGGGCCATTTGGTTCCATCGGCCCAATTGGCGCCAGATGTACTATTAATGCCAATTGGGCCAATTGGTTCCACGGGCCCAATTGGTGCGATATGTCCCGATGAATTGATGCCAATTGGGCCAATTGGTTCCACGGGCCCAATTGGTGCGATATGTCCAAATGAATTAATGCCAATTGGGCCAATTGGTTCCATCGGCCCAATTGGCGCGATATGTACTATTTATGCCAATTGGGCCAATTGGTTCCACAGGCCCAATTGGTGCGATTGTACCAATGAATAAATGCCAATTGGGCCAATTGCTTCCGTCCGCCCAATTGGCGCGATATGTACTACTAATGCCAATTGGGCCAATTCGTTCCACAGGCCCAATTGGTGCGATTTGTCCCAAAGAATTGATGCCAATTGGGCCAATTGGTTCCATCGGCCGAATTGGCGCTAAATGTCCTATTAATGCCAATTGGGCCAATTGGTTCCACCGGCCCAATTGGTGCGATATGTCCCAATGAACTGATGCCAATTGGGCCAATTAGTTCCATCAGCCCAATTGGCGCCAGATGTGCTATAAATGCCAATTGGTTCCACGGGCCCAATTGGTGCGATATGTCCCAATGAATTAATGCCAATTGGGCCAATTAGTTCCATCGGCCCAATTGGCGCCAGATGTACTATTAATGCCAATTGGGCCAATTGGTTCCACGGGCCCAATTGGTGCGATATGTCCCGATGAATTGATGCCAATTGGGCCAATTGGTTCCATCGGCCCAATTGGCGCGATATGTACTATTTATGCTAATTGGGCCAATCGGTTCCACGGGCCCAATTGGTGCGATTTGTACCAAAGAATTGATGCCAATTGGGCCAATTGGTTCCATCGGCCCAATTGGCGCGAAATGTCCTATTGATGCCAATTGGGCCAATCGGTTCCACGGGCCCAATTGGTGCGAAAGGTCCCGATGAATTGCTGCCAATTGGGCCAATTGGTTCCATCGGCCCAATTGGCGCCAGATGTACTATTTATGCCAATCGGGCCAATTGGTTCCACGGGCCCAATTGGTGCGATATGTCCCGATGAATTGATGCCAATTGGGCCAATTGGTTCCACGGGCCCAATTGGTGCGAAAGGTCCCGATGAATTGGTGCCAATTGGGCCAATTGGTTCCATCGGCCCAATTGGCGCCAGATGTACAATTAATGCCAATTGGGCCAATTTGTTCCACGGGCCCAATTGGTGCGATATGTCCCAATGAATTAATGCCAATTGGGCTAATTAGTTCCATCGTCCCAATTGACGCCAGATGTACTATTAATGCCAATTCGGCCAATTGGTTCCACGGGCCCAATTGGTGCGATATATCCCGATGAATTGATGCCAATTGGGCCGATTGGTTCCATGGGCCCAATTGGTGCGATATGTCCCAATGAATTAATGCCTATTGGGCCATTTAGTCCATCGGCCCAACTGACACCAGTTGTACTATTAATGCCAATAGGGCCAATTGGTTCCACGGGCCCAATTGGTGCGATATGTCACGATGAATTGATGCCAATTGGGCCAATTGGTTCCACGGGCCCAATTGGTGCGAAAGGTCCCGATGAATTGGTGCCAATTGGGCCAATTGGTTCCATCGGCCCAATTGGCGCCAGATGTACTATTAATGCCAATTGGGCCAATTTGTTCCACGGGCCCAATTGGTGCGATATGTCCCAATGAATTAATGCCAATGGGGCCAATTAGTTCCATCGTCCCAATTGACGCCAGATGTACTATTAATGCCAATTCGGCCAATTGGTTCCACGGGCCCAATTGGTGCGATATGTCCCGATGAATTGATGCCAATTGGGCCAATTGGTTCCATGGGCCCAATTGGTGCGATATGTCCCAATGAATTAATGCCAATTGGGCCAATTGGTTCGACGCGCCCAATTGGCACGATATGTACTCTTAATGCCAATTGGGCTAATTGGTTCCACGGGCCCAATTGGTGCGATTTGTCCCAAAGAATTGAGGCCAATTGGGTCAATTGGTTCCATCGGCCCAAATGGAGCTAAATGTCCTATTAATGCCAATTGGGCCAATTGGTTCCACTGGCCCAATTGGTGCGATATGTCCCAATGAATTAATGCCAATTGGGCCAATTAGTTCCATCGGCCCAATTGGCGCCAGATGTACTATTAATACGAATTGGGCCAATTGGTTCCACGGGCCCAATTGGTGCAATATGTCCCGATAAATTGATGCCAATTGGGCCAATTGGTTCCATCGGCCCAATTGGCGCGATATGTACTATTAATGCCAATTGGGCCAAATGGTTCCACGGGCCCAATTGGTGCGATTTGTACTAAAGAATTGATGCCAATTGGGCCAATTGGTTCCATCGGCCCAATTGGCGCGAAATGTCCTATTGATGCCAATTGGGCCAATTGGTTCCATGGGCCCAATTGGTGCGAAAGGTCCCGATGAATTGGTGCCAATTGAGCCAATTGGTTCCATTGGCCCAATTGGCGCCAGGTGTACTATTAATGCCAATTGGGCCATTTGGTTCCGCGGGCTAAATTGGTGCGATATGTCCCGATGAATTGATGCCAATTGGGCCAATTGGTTCGACGGGCCCAATTGGTGCGATATGTCCCAATGAATTAATGCCAATTGGGCCAATTAGTTCCATCGGCCCAATTGGCGTTAGATGTACTCTTAATGCCAATTGGGCCAATTGGTTCCACGGGCCCAATTGGTGCGATGTGTCCCGCTGAATTGATGCCAATTGGGCCAATTGGTTCCACGGGCCCATTTGGTGCGAAAGGTCCCGATGAATTGGTGCCAATTGAGCTAATTGGTTCCATCGGCCCAATTGGCGCGATATGTACTATTTATGCCAATTGGGCCAATTGGATCCACGGGCCCAATTGGTGCGATTTGTCCCAAAGAATTGAGGCCAATTGGGCCAATTGGTTCCATCGGCCCA
The DNA here is from genome assembly GCA_963681505.1 of Eunapius fragilis. Classification (NCBI taxonomy): domain Eukaryota; kingdom Metazoa; phylum Porifera; class Demospongiae; order Spongillida; family Spongillidae; genus Eunapius; species Eunapius fragilis. Next base: position 16,064,540 of record OY811972.1, on the reverse strand, counting down.
ATTGGTGCTAATTGACCTATTATTGCCAATTGGGCCAATTGGTTCCACCGGCCCAATTGGTGCGATATGTCCCAATGAATTGATGCCAATTGGGCCAATTAGTTCCATCGGCCCAATTGGCGCCAGATGTGCTAATAATGCCGATTGGTTCCACGGGCCCAATTGATGCGATATGTCCCAATGAATTAATGCCAATTGGGCCAATTGGTTCCATCGGCCCAATTGGCGCGATATGTACTATTTATGCCAATTTGGCCAATTGGTTCCATGGGACCAATTGGTGCGATTTGTACCAATGAATTAATGCCAATTGGGCCAATTGGTCCGTCCACCCAATTGGCGCGATATGTACTATTTATGCCAATTGGGCCAATTGGTTCCACGGGCCCAATTGGTGCGATATGTCCCGATGAATTGATGCCAATTGGGCCAATTGGTTCAACGGGCCCAATTGGTGCGAAAGGTCCCGATGAATTGGTGCCAATTGGGCCAATTGGTTCCATCGGCCCAATTGGCGCCAGATGTACTATTAATGCCAATTGGGCCAATTTGTTCCACGGGCCCAATTGGTGCGATATGTCCCAATGAATTAATGCCAATTGGGCTAATTAGTTCCATCGTCCCAAATGACGCCATATGTACTATTAATGCCAATTCGGCCAATTGGTTCCACGGGCACAATTGGTGCGATATGTCCCGATGAATTGATGCCAATTGGGCCAATTGGTTCCATGGGCCCAATTGGTGCGATATGTCCCAATGAATTAATGCCAATTGGGCCAATTGGTTCCATCGGCCCAATTGGCGCGATATGTACTATTTATGCCAATTGGGCCAATTGGTTCCACGGGCACAATTGGTGCGATATGTCCCGATGAATTGATGCCAATTGGGCCAATTGGTTCCACGAGCCTAATTGGTGTGATATGTCCCAGTGAATTAAAGCCAATTGGGCCAATTAGTTCCATCGGCCCAATTGGCGCCAGATGTACTATTAATGCCAATTGGGCCAATTGGTTCCACGGGCCCAATTGGTGCGATATGTCCCGATGAATTGATGCCAATTGGGCCAATTGGTTCCACGGGCCCAATTGGTGCGATATGTCCTAATGAATTAATGCCAATTGGGCGTATTGGTTCCGTCGGCCCAATTGGCGTGATATGTACTCTTCATGCCAATTGGGCCAATTGTTTCCACGGGCCCAATTGGTGCGATTTGTACCAAAGAATTGATGCCAATTGGGCCAATTGGTTCTATCGGCCGAATTGGCGCGATATGTCCTATTGATGCCAATGTCCTATTGATGTCAATTGGGCCAATTGGTTCCTTCGGCCCTATTGGCGCCAGATGTACTATTAATGCCAATTGGGCCAATTGGTTCCATCGGCCCAATTGGCGCGAAATGTCCTATTGATGCCAATTGGGCCTATTGGTTCCACGGGCCCAATTGGTGCGAAAGGTCCCGATGTATTGGTGCCAATTGGGCTAATTGGTTCCATCGGCCCAATTTTCGCCAGATGTACTATTTATGCCAATTGGGCCAATTGGTTCCAAGGGCCCAATTGGTGCGATATGTCCCGATGAATTGATGCCATTTGTGCCAATTGGTTCCATCGGCCCAATTGGCGCGAAATGTCCTATTGATGCCAATTGGGCCAATTGGTTCCACGAGCCCAATTGGTGCGAAAGGTCCCGATGAATTGATGCCAATTGGGCGAATTGGTTCCATCGGCCCAATTGGCGCGATATGTACTATTTATGCCAATTGGGCCAATTGGTTCCACAGGCCCAATTGGTGCGATTTGTACCAATGAATTAATGCCAATTGGGCCAATTGCTTCCGTCCGCCCAATTGGCGCGATATGTACTATTAATGCCAATTGGGCCAATTCGTTCCACGGGCCCAATTGGTGCGATTTGTCCCGAAGAATTGATGCCAATTGGGCCAATTGGTTCCATCGGCCCAATTGGCGCTAAATGTCCTATTAATGCCAATTGGGCCAATTGGTTCCACGGGCCCAATTGATGCGATATGTCCCAATGAATTGATGCCAATTGGGCCAATTAGTTCCATCGGCCCAATTGGCGCAAGATGTGCTATTAATGCCAATTGGGCCAATTGGTTCCACGAGCCCAATTGGTGCGATTTGTACCAAAGAATTGATGCCAATTCGGCCAATTGGTTCCACGGGCCCAATTGGTGCGATATGTCCCAATGAATTAATGCCAATTGGGCCAATTGGTTCCATTGGCCCAATTGGCGCGATATGTACTATTTATGCCAATTGGGCCAATTGGTTCCACGGGCCCAATTGGTGCGATTTGTCCTAAAGAATTGATGCCAATTGGGCCAATTGGTTCCATCGGCCCAATTGGCGCTAAATGTCCTATTAATGCCAATTGGGCCAATTGGTTCCACGGGCCCAATTGATGCGATATGTCCCAATGAATTGATGCCAATTGGGCCAATTAGATCCATCGGCCCAATTGGCGCAAGATGTGCTATTAATGCCAATTGGGCCAATTGGTTCCACGGGCCCAATTGGTGCGATTTGTCCTAAAGAATTGATGCCAATTGGGCCAATTGGTTCCATCGGCCCAATTGGCGCTAAATGTCCTATTAATGCCAATTGGGCCAATTGGTTCCACGGGCCCAATTGATGCGATTTGTACCAAAGAATTGATGCCAATTCGGCCAATTGGTTCCACGGGCCCAATTGGTGCGATATGTCCCAATGAATTAATGCCAATTGGGCCAATTGGTTCCATTGGCCCAATTGGCGCTAAATGTCCTATTAATGCCAATTGGGCCAATTGGTTCCAGGGGCCCAATTGATGCGATATGTCCCAATGAATTGATGCCAATTGGGCCAATTAGTTCCATCGGCCCAATTGGGGCAAGATGTGCTATTAATGCCAATTGGGCCAATTGGTTCCACGGGCCCAAATGGTGCGATATGTCCCGATGAATTGATGCCAATTGGACCAATTGGTTCCACGAGCCCAATTGGTGCGATATGTCCCAATGAATAAATGCCAATCGGGCCAATTAGTTCCATCGGCCCAATTGGCGTTAGATGTACTATTAATGCCAATTGGGCCAATTCGTTCCACGGGCCCAATTGGTGCGATTTGTCCCAAAGAATTGATGCCAATTGAGCCAATTGGTTCCATCGGCCCAATTGGCGCTAAATGTCCTATTAATGCCAATTAGGCAATTGGTTCCACCGGCCCAATTGGTGCGATATGTCCCAATGAACTGATGCCAATTGGGCCAATTAGTTCCATCAGCCCAATTGGCGCCAGATGTGCTATTAATGCCAATTGGTTCCACGGGCCCAATTGGTGCGATATGTCCCAATGAATTAATGCCAATTGGGCCAATTAGTTCCATCGGCCCAATTGGCGCCAGATGTACTATTAATGCCAATTGGGCCAATTGGTTCCACGGGCCCAATTGGTGCGATATGTCCCGATGAATTGATGTCAATTGGGCCAATTGGTTCCATCGGCCCAATTGGCGCGATATGTACTATTTATGCTAATTGGGCCAATCGGTTCCACGGGCCCAATTGGTGCGATTTGTACCAAAGAATTGATGCCAATTGGGCCAATTGGTTCCATCGGCCCAATTGGCGCGAAATGTCCTATTGATGCCAATTGGGCCAATCGGTTCCACGGGCCCAATTGGTGCGAAAGGTCCCGATGAATTGCTGCCAATTGGGCCAATTGGTTCCATCGGCCCAATTGGCGCCAGATGTACTATTTATGCCAATCGGGCCAATTGGTTCCACGGGCCCAATTGGTGCGATATGTCCCGATGAATTGATGCCAATTGGGCCAATTGGTTCAACGGGCCCAATTGGTGCGATATGTCCCATTGAATTAATGCCAATTGGGCCAATTAGTTCCATCGGCCCAATTGGCGCCAGATGTACTATTAATGCCAATTGGGCCAATTGGTTCCACGGACCCAATTGGTGCGATATGTCCCGATGAATTGATGCCAATTGGGCCAATTGGTTCCATCCGCCCAATTGGCGCGATATGTACTATTTATGCCAATTGGGCCAATTGGTTCCACGGGCCCAATTCGTGCAATTTGTACCAAAGAATTAATGCCAATTGGGCCAATTGGTTCCATCGGCCCAATTGGCGCGAAATGTCCTATTGATGCCAATTGGGCCAATTGGTTCCACGGGCCCAATTGGTGCGAAAGGTCCCGATGAATTGGTGCCAATTGGGCCAATTGGTTAAATCGGCCCAATTGGCGCGAAATATCCTATTGATGCCAATTGGGCCAATCGGTTCCACGTGCCCAATTGGTGCGAAAGGTCCCGATGAATTGGTGCCAATTGGGCCAATTGGTTCCATCGGCCCAATTGGCGCCAGATGTACTATTAATGCCAATTGGGCCAATTGGTTCCACGGGCCCAATTGGTGCGATTTGTCCCGATGAATTGATGCCAATTGGGCCAATTGGTTCCACGGGCCCAATTGGTGCGATATGTCCAAATGAATTAATGCCAATTGGGCCAATTGGTTCCATCGGCCCAATTGGCGCGATATGTACTATTTATGCCAATTGGGCCAATTGGTTCCACAGGCCCAATTGGTGCGATTTGTACCAATGAATTAATGCCAATTGGGCCAATTGCTTCCGTCCGCCCAATTGGCGCGATATGTACTATTAATGCCAATTGGGCCAATTGGTTCCACGGGCCCAATTGGTGCGATATGTCCCGATGAATTGATGCCAATTGGGCCAATTGGTTCCACGGGCCCAATTGGTGCGATATGTCCAAATGAATTAATGCCAATTGGGCCAATTGGTTCCATCGGCCCAATTGGCGCGATATGTACTATTTATGCCAATTGGGCCAATTGGTTCCACAGGCCCAATTGGTGCGATTTGTACCAATGAATTAATGCCAATTGGGCCAATTGCTTCCGTCCGCCCAATTGGCGCGATATGTACTATTAATGCCAATTGGGCCAATTGGTTCCACAGGCCCAATTGGTGCGATATGTCCCAATGAACTGATGCCAATTGGGCCAATTAGTTCCATCAGCCCAATTGGCGCCACATGTGCTATTAATGCCAATTGGTTCCACGGGCCCAATTGGTGCGATATGTCCCAATGAATTAATGCCAATTGGGCCAATTAGTTCCATCGGCCCAATTGGCGCCAGATGTACTATTAATGCCAATTGGGCCAATTGGTTCCACGGGCCCAATTGGTGCGATATGTCCCGATGAATTGATGTCAATTGGGCCAATTGGTTCCATCGGCCCAATTGGCGCGATATGTACTATTTATGCTAATTGGGCCAATCGGTTCCACGGGCCCAATTGGTGCGATTTGTACCAAAGAATTGATGCCAATTGGGCCAATTGGTTCCATCGGCCCAATTGGCGCGAAATGTCCTATTGATGCCAATTGGGCCAATCGGTTCCACGGGCCCAATTGGTGCGAAAGGTCCCGATGAATTGCTGCCAATTGGGCCAATTGGATCCATCGGCCCAATTGGCGCCAGATGTACTATTTATGCCAATCGGGCCAATTGGTTCCACGGGCCCAATTGGTGCGATATGTCCCGATGAATTGATGCCAATTGGGCCAATTGGTTCAACGGGCCCAATTGGTGCGATATGTCCCGATGAATTGATGCCAATTGGGCCAATTGGTTCCACGGGCCCAATTGGTGCGATATGTCCTGGTGATTTGCTGCCAATTGGGCCAATTGGTTCCACCGGCCCAATTGGTGCGTTATGTCCCAATGAATTAATGCCAATTGGGCCAATTGGTTCCACGGGCCCAATTGGTGCGATTTCTACCAATGAATTAATGGCAATTGGGCCAATTGGTTCCGTCCGCCCAATTGGCGCGATATGTACTATTTATGCCAATTGGGCCAATTGGTTCCACGGGCCCAATTGGTGTGATTTGTCCCAAAGAATTGATGCCAATTGGGCCAATTGGTTCCATCGGCCCAATTGGCGCTAAATGTCCTATTGATGCCAATTGGGCCAATTGGTTCGACCGGCCAAATTGGTGCGATATGTCCCAATGAATTGATGCCAATTGGGCCAATTAGTTCCATCGGCCCAATTGGCGCCAGATGTACTATTAATGCCAATTGGGCCAATTGGTTCCACGGGCCCAATTGGTGCGATATGTCCCGATGAATTGATGCCAATTGGGCCAATTGGTTCCACGGGCCCAATTGGAGCGATATGTCCTAATGACTTACTGCCAATTGGGCCTACTGGTTCCATCGGCCCAATTGGCGTGATATGTACTATTCATACCAATTGGGCCAATTGTTCCCACGGGCCCAATTGGTGCGATTTGTACCAAAGAATTGATGCCAATTGGGCCAATTGGTTCCATCGGCCGAATAGGCGCGATATGTCCAATTGATGCCAATGTCCTATTGATGTCAATTGGGCCAATTGGTTCCACGGGCCTAATTGGTGCTATATGTCCCAATGAAATGATGCCCATAGGGCCAATTGGTTCCATCGGTCCAATTGGCGCGATACGTACTATTTATGCCAATTGGGCGAATTGGTTCCACGTACCCAATTGGTGCGATTTGTCCCAACGAATTGATGCCAATTGGACCAATTGGTTATGTCGGCCCAATTAGCGTGAAATGTACTTTTTATGCCAATTGGGCCAATTGGTTCCACGGGCCCAATTGGTGCGAAAGGTCCCGATGAATTGGTGCCAATTGGGCCAATTGGTTAAATCGGCCCAATTGGCGCGAAATGTCCTATTGATGCCAATTGGGCCAATTGGTTCCACGTGCCCAATTGGTGCGAAAGGTCCCGATGAATTGGTGCCAATTGGGCCATTTGGTTCCATCGGCCCAATTGGCGCCAGATGTACTATTAATGCCAATTGGGCCAATTGGTTCCACGGGCCCAATTGGTGCGATATGTCCCGATGAATTGATGCCAATTGGGCCAATTGGTTCCACGGGCCCAATTGGTGCGATATGTCCAAATGAATTAATGCCAATTGGGCCAATTGGTTCCATCGGCCCAATTGGCGCGATATGTACTATTTATGCCAATTGGGCCAATTGGTTCCACAGGCCCAATTGGTGCGATTGTACCAATGAATAAATGCCAATTGGGCCAATTGCTTCCGTCCGCCCAATTGGCGCGATATGTACTACTAATGCCAATTGGGCCAATTCGTTCCACAGGCCCAATTGGTGCGATTTGTCCCAAAGAATTGATGCCAATTGGGCCAATTGGTTCCATCGGCCGAATTGGCGCTAAATGTCCTATTAATGCCAATTGGGCCAATTGGTTCCACCGGCCCAATTGGTGCGATATGTCCCAATGAACTGATGCCAATTGGGCCAATTAGTTCCATCAGCCCAATTGGCGCCAGATGTGCTATAAATGCCAATTGGTTCCACGGGCCCAATTGGTGCGATATGTCCCAATGAATTAATGCCAATTGGGCCAATTAGTTCCATCGGCCCAATTGGCGCCAGATGTACTATTAATGCCAATTGGGCCAATTGGTTCCACGGGCCCAATTGGTGCGATATGTCCCGATGAATTGATGCCAATTGGGCCAATTGGTTCCATCGGCCCAATTGGCGCGATATGTACTATTTATGCTAATTGGGCCAATCGGTTCCACGGGCCCAATTGGTGCGATTTGTACCAAAGAATTGATGCCAATTGGGCCAATTGGTTCCATCGGCCCAATTGGCGCGAAATGTCCTATTGATGCCAATTGGGCCAATCGGTTCCACGGGCCCAATTGGTGCGAAAGGTCCCGATGAATTGCTGCCAATTGGGCCAATTGGTTCCATCGGCCCAATTGGCGCCAGATGTACTATTTATGCCAATCGGGCCAATTGGTTCCACGGGCCCAATTGGTGCGATATGTCCCGATGAATTGATGCCAATTGGGCCAATTGGTTCCACGGGCCCAATTGGTGCGAAAGGTCCCGATGAATTGGTGCCAATTGGGCCAATTGGTTCCATCGGCCCAATTGGCGCCAGATGTACAATTAATGCCAATTGGGCCAATTTGTTCCACGGGCCCAATTGGTGCGATATGTCCCAATGAATTAATGCCAATTGGGCTAATTAGTTCCATCGTCCCAATTGACGCCAGATGTACTATTAATGCCAATTCGGCCAATTGGTTCCACGGGCCCAATTGGTGCGATATATCCCGATGAATTGATGCCAATTGGGCCGATTGGTTCCATGGGCCCAATTGGTGCGATATGTCCCAATGAATTAATGCCTATTGGGCCATTTAGTCCATCGGCCCAACTGACACCAGTTGTACTATTAATGCCAATAGGGCCAATTGGTTCCACGGGCCCAATTGGTGCGATATGTCACGATGAATTGATGCCAATTGGGCCAATTGGTTCCACGGGCCCAATTGGTGCGAAAGGTCCCGATGAATTGGTGCCAATTGGGCCAATTGGTTCCATCGGCCCAATTGGCGCCAGATGTACTATTAATGCCAATTGGGCCAATTTGTTCCACGGGCCCAATTGGTGCGATATGTCCCAATGAATTAATGCCAATGGGGCCAATTAGTTCCATCGTCCCAATTGACGCCAGATGTACTATTAATGCCAATTCGGCCAATTGGTTCCACGGGCCCAATTGGTGCGATATGTCCCGATGAATTGATGCCAATTGGGCCAATTGGTTCCATGGGCCCAATTGGTGCGATATGTCCCAATGAATTAATGCCAATTGGGCCAATTGGTTCGACGCGCCCAATTGGCACGATATGTACTCTTAATGCCAATTGGGCTAATTGGTTCCACGGGCCCAATTGGTGCGATTTGTCCCAAAGAATTGAGGCCAATTGGGTCAATTGGTTCCATCGGCCCAAATGGAGCTAAATGTCCTATTAATGCCAATTGGGCCAATTGGTTCCACTGGCCCAATTGGTGCGATATGTCCCAATGAATTAATGCCAATTGGGCCAATTAGTTCCATCGGCCCAATTGGCGCCAGATGTACTATTAATACGAATTGGGCCAATTGGTTCCACGGGCCCAATTGGTGCAATATGTCCCGATAAATTGATGCCAATTGGGCCAATTGGTTCCATCGGCCCAATTGGCGCGATATGTACTATTAATGCCAATTGGGCCAAATGGTTCCACGGGCCCAATTGGTGCGATTTGTACTAAAGAATTGATGCCAATTGGGCCAATTGGTTCCATCGGCCCAATTGGCGCGAAATGTCCTATTGATGCCAATTGGGCCAATTGGTTCCATGGGCCCAATTGGTGCGAAAGGTCCCGATGAATTGGTGCCAATTGAGCCAATTGGTTCCATTGGCCCAATTGGCGCCAGGTGTACTATTAATGCCAATTGGGCCATTTGGTTCCGCGGGCTAAATTGGTGCGATATGTCCCGATGAATTGATGCCAATTGGGCCAATTGGTTCGACGGGCCCAATTGGTGCGATATGTCCCAATGAATTAATGCCAATTGGGCCAATTAGTTCCATCGGCCCAATTGGCGTTAGATGTACTCTTAATGCCAATTGGGCCAATTGGTTCCACGGGCCCAATTGGTGCGATGTGTCCCGCTGAATTGATGCCAATTGGGCCAATTGGTTCCACGGGCCCATTTGGTGCGAAAGGTCCCGATGAATTGGTGCCAATTGAGCTAATTGGTTCCATCGGCCCAATTGGCGCGATATGTACTATTTATGCCAATTGGGCCAATTGGATCCACGGGCCCAATTGGTGCGATTTGTCCCAAAGAATTGAGGCCAATTGGGCCAATTGGTTCCATCGGCCCAATTGGTGCTAATTGACCTATTATTGCCAATTGGGCCAATTGGTTCCACCGGCCCAATTGGTGCGATATGTCCCAATGAATTGATGCCAATTGGGCCAATTAGTTCCATCGGCCCAATTGGCGCCAGATGTGCTAATAATGCCGATTGGTTCCACGGGCCCAATTGATGCGATATGTCCCAATGAATTAATGCCAATTGGGCCAATTGGTTCCATCGGCCCAATTGGCGCGATATGTACTATTTATGCCAATTTGGCCAATTGGTTCCATGGGACCAATTGGTGCGATTTGTACCAATGAATTAATGCCAATTGGGCCAATTGGTCCGTCCACCCAATTGGCGCGATATGTACTATTTATGCCAATTGGGCCAATTGGTTCCACGGGCCCAATTGGTGCGATATGTCCCGATGAATTGATGCCAATTGGGCCAATTGGTTCAACGGGCCCAATTGGTGCGAAAGGTCCCGATGAATTGGTGCCAATTGGGCCAATTGGTTCCATCGGCCCAATTGGCGCCAGATGTACTATTAATGCCAATTGGGCCAATTTGTTCCACGGGCCCAATTGGTGCGATATGTCCCAATGAATTAATGCCAATTGGGCTAATTAGTTCCATCGTCCCAAATGACGCCATATGTACTATTAATGCCAATTCGGCCAATTGGTTCCACGGGCACAATTGGTGCGATATGTCCCGATGAATTGATGCCAATTGGGCCAATTGGTTCCATGGGCCCAATTGGTGCGATATGTCCCAATGAATTAATGCCAATTGGGCCAATTGGTTCCATCGGCCCAATTGGCGCGATATGTACTATTTATGCCAATTGGGCCAATTGGTTCCACGGGCACAATTGGTGCGATATGTCCCGATGAATTGATGCCAATTGGGCCAATTGGTTCCACGAGCCTAATTGGTGTGATATGTCCCAGTGAATTAAAGCCAATTGGGCCAATTAGTTCCATCGGCCCAATTGGCGCCAGATGTACTATTAATGCCAATTGGGCCAATTGGTTCCACGGGCCCAATTGGTGCGATATGTCCCGATGAATTGATGCCAATTGGGCCAATTGGTTCCACGGGCCCAATTGGTGCGATATGTCCTAATGAATTAATGCCAATTGGGCGTATTGGTTCCGTCGGCCCAATTGGCGTGATATGTACTCTTCATGCCAATTGGGCCAATTGTTTCCACGGGCCCAATTGGTGCGATTTGTACCAAAGAATTGATGCCAATTGGGCCAATTGGTTCTATCGGCCGAATTGGCGCGATATGTCCTATTGATGCCAATGTCCTATTGATGTCAATTGGGCCAATTGGTTCCTTCGGCCCTATTGGCGCCAGATGTACTATTAATGCCAATTGGGCCAATTGGTTCCATCGGCCCAATTGGCGCGAAATGTCCTATTGATGCCAATTGGGCCTATTGGTTCCACGGGCCCAATTGGTGCGAAAGGTCCCGATGTATTGGTGCCAATTGGGCTAATTGGTTCCATCGGCCCAATTTTCGCCAGATGTACTATTTATGCCAATTGGGCCAATTGGTTCCAAGGGCCCAATTGGTGCGATATGTCCCGATGAATTGATGCCATTTGTGCCAATTGGTTCCATCGGCCCAATTGGCGCGAAATGTCCTATTGATGCCAATTGGGCCAATTGGTTCCACGAGCCCAATTGGTGCGAAAGGTCCCGATGAATTGATGCCAATTGGGCGAATTGGTTCCATCGGCCCAATTGGCGCGATATGTACTATTTATGCCAATTGGGCCAATTGGTTCCACAGGCCCAATTGGTGCGATTTGTACCAATGAATTAATGCCAATTGGGCCAATTGCTTCCGTCCGCCCAATTGGCGCGATATGTACTATTAATGCCAATTGGGCCAATTCGTTCCACGGGCCCAATTGGTGCGATTTGTCCCGAAGAATTGATGCCAATTGGGCCAATTGGTTCCATCGGCCCAATTGGCGCTAAATGTCCTATTAATGCCAATTGGGCCAATTGGTTCCACGGGCCCAATTGATGCGATATGTCCCAATGAATTGATGCCAATTGGGCCAATTAGTTCCATCGGCCCAATTGGCGCAAGATGTGCTATTAATGCCAATTGGGCCAATTGGTTCCACGAGCCCAATTGGTGCGATTTGTACCAAAGAATTGATGCCAATTCGGCCAATTGGTTCCACGGGCCCAATTGGTGCGATATGTCCCAATGAATTAATGCCAATTGGGCCAATTGGTTCCATTGGCCCAATTGGCGCGATATGTACTATTTATGCCAATTGGGCCAATTGGTTCCACGGGCCCAATTGGTGCGATTTGTCCTAAAGAATTGATGCCAATTGGGCCAATTGGTTCCATCGGCCCAATTGGCGCTAAATGTCCTATTAATGCCAATTGGGCCAATTGGTTCCACGGGCCCAATTGATGCGATATGTCCCAATGAATTGATGCCAATTGGGCCAATTGGTTCAACGGGCCCAATTGGTGCGATATGTCCCGATGAATTGATGCCAATTGGGCCAATTGGTTCCATCGGCCCAATTGGCGCGATATGTACTATTAATGCCAATTGGGCCAATTGGTTCCACGGGCCCAATTGGTGCGATATGTCCCGATGAATTGATGCCAATTGGGCCAATTGGTTCAACGGGCCCAATTGGTGCGATATGTCCCGATGAATTGATGCCAATTGGGCCAATTGGTTCCACGGGCCCAATTGGGGCGATATGTCCTGATGATTTGCTGCCAATTGGGCCAATTGGTTCCACCGGCCCAATTGGTGCGTTATGTCCCAATGAATTAATGCCAATTGGGCCAATTGGTTCCACGGGCCCAATTGGTCCGATTTGTACCAATGAATTAATGCCAATTGGTCCAATTGGTTCCGTCCGCCCAATTGGCGCGATATGTACTATTTATGCCAATTGGGCCAATTGGTTCCACGGGCCCAATTGGTGTGATTTGTCCCAAAGAATTGATGCCAATTGGGCTAATTGGTTCCATCGGCCCAATTGGCGCTAAATGTCCTATTGATGCCAATTGGGCCAATTGGTTCGACCGGCCCAATTGGTGCGATATGTCCCAATGAATTGATGCCAATTGGGCCAATTAGTTCCATCGGCCCAATTGGCGCCAGATGTACTATTAATGCCAATTGGGCCAATTGGTTCCACGGGCCCAATTGGTGCGATATGTCCCGATGAATTGATGCCAATTGGGCCAATTGGTTTCACGGGCCCAATTGGAGCGATATGTCCTAATGACTTAATGCCAATTGGGCCTACTGGTTCCATCGGCCCAATTGGCGTGATATGTACTATTCATACCAATTGGGCCAATTGTTCCCATGGGCCCAATTGGTGCGATTTGTACCAAAGAATTGATGCCTATTGGGCCAATTGGTTCCATCGGCCGAATTGGCGCGATATGTCCAATTCATGCCAATGTCCTATTGATGTCAATTGGGCCAATTGGTTCCACGGGCCTAATTGGTGCTATACGTCCCAATGAATTGATGCCCATAGGGCCAATTGGTTACATCGGTCCAATTGGCGCGATACGTACTATTTATGCCAATTGGGCGAATTGGTTCCACGTACCCAATTGGTGCGATTTGTCCCAACGAATTGATGCCAATTGGACCAATTGGTTATGTCGGCCCAATTAGCGTGAAATGTACTTTTTATGCCAATTGGGCCAATTGGTTCCACGGGCCCAATTGGTGCGACTTGTCCCAATAATTTCATGCCAATAGGGCCAATTGGTTCCATCGGACGAATTGGCGCGACATGTCCTATTAATGCCAATTGGGACAATTGGTTCCACGGGCCCAATTGGTGCGATATGTCCCAATGAATTAATGCCAATTGGGCCAATTGGTTCCATTGGCCCAATTGGCGCGATATGTACTATTTATGCCAATTTGGCCAATTGGTTCCACGGGCCCAATTGGTGCGATTTGTACCAATGAATTAATGCCAATTGGGCCAATTGGTCCGTCCACCCAATTGGCGCGATATGTACTATTTATGCCAATTGGGCCAATTGGTTCCACGGGCCCAATTGGTGCGATATGTCCCGATGAATTGATGCCAATTGGGCCAATTGGTTCCACGGGCCCAATTGGTGCGAAAGGTCCCGATGAATTGGTGCCAATTGGGCCAATTGGTTCCATCGGCCCAATTGGCGCCAGATGTACTATTAATGCCAATTGGGCCAATTTGTTCCACGGGCCCAATTGGTGCGATATGTCCCAATGAATTAATGCCAATTGGGCTAATTAGTTCCATCGTCCCAATTGACGCCATATGTACTATTAATGCCAATTCGGCCAATTGGTTCCACGGGCACAATTGGTGCGATATGTCCCGATGAATTGATGCCAATTGGGCCAATTGGTTCCATGGGCCCAATTGGTGCGATATGTCCCAATGAATTAATGCCAATTGGGCCAATTGGTACCATCGGCCCAATTGGCGCGATATGTACTATTTATGCCAATTGGGCCAATTGGTTCCACGGGCACAATTGGTGCGATATGTCCCGATGAATTGATGCCAATTGGGCCAATTGGTTCCACGAGCCTAATTGGTGTGATATGTCCCAGTGAATTAATGCCAATTGGGCCAATTAGTTCCATCGGCCCAATTGGCGCCAGATGTACTATTAATGCCAATTGGGCCAATTGGTTCCACGGGCCCAATTGGTGCGATATGTCCCGATGAATTGATGCCAATTGGGCCAATTGGTTCCACGGGCCCAATTGGTGCGATATGTCCTAATGAATTAATGCCAATTGGGCGTATTGGTTCCGTCGGCCCAATTGGCGTGATATGTACTCTTCATGCCAATTGGGCCAATTGTTTCCACGGGCCCAATTGGTGCGATTTGTACCAAAGAATTGATGCCAATTGGGCCAATTGGTTCTATCGGCCGAATTGGCGCGATATGTCCTATTGATGCCAATGTCCTATTGATGTCAATTGTGCCAATTGGTTCCACGGGCCTAATTGGTGCTATATGTCCCAATGAATTGATGCCAATTGGTCCAATTGGTTGCTTCGGTCCAATTGGCGCCCGTTAACTATTAAATTTCAGTGATGCCCCGGTCTCATTAATTCAAACTCCACCCCGTGCTGCCGGTCTCGTTGAAACGCCGGCCCAGACGGTCTGTTAGGCGGTTCTCACGGCCTATGATAAAGGCCGTGAGTAGCGCCTAACAGACCGTCTAGGCCGGCGCTTCATCAAGAGTGACAGGATTAACAACTCCAGGCCGGATTGACTATTAATGAGACCGCGGCATCACTGCTATTAATACCAATTGGGCCAATTGGTTCCGTCCGCCCAATTGGCGCGATATGTACTATTGATGCCAATTGGGTCAATTGGATCCACGGGCCCAATTGGTGCAATTTGTCCCAATAACTTAATGCCAATAGGGCCAATTGGTTCCATCGGTCGAATTGGCGCGATGTCCTATTAATGCCAATTGGGCCAATTGGTTCCACTGGCCCAATTGGTGCGAAAGGTCCCGATGAATTGATGCCAATTGGGCCAATTGGTTCCATCGGCCCAATTGGCGCTAAATGTCCTATTAATGCCAATTGGGCCAATTGGTTCCACGGGCCCAATTGATGCGATATGTCCAAATGAATTGATGCCAATTGGGCCAATTAGTTCCATCGGCCCAATTGGCGCAAGATGTGCTATTAATGCCAATTGGGCCAATTGGTTCCACGGGCCCAATTGGTGCGATATGTCCCGATGAATTGATGCCAATTGGGCCAATTGGTTCCACGAGCCCAATTGGTGCGATATGTCCCAATGAATTAATGCCAATCGGGCCAATTAGTTCCATCGGCCCAATTGGCGTTAGATGTACTATTAATGCCATTTGGGCCAATTGGTTCCACGGGCCCAATTGGTGCGATATGTCCCGATGAATTGATGCCAATTGGGCCAATTGGTACCACGGGCCCAATTGGTGCGAAAGGTCCCGATGAATTGGTGCCAATTGGGCCAATTGGTTCCATCAACCCTATTGGCGCCAGATGTACTATTAATGCCAATTGGGCCAACTGGTTCCATCGGCCCAATTGGCGCGAAATGTCCTATTGATGCCAATTGGGCCTATTGGTTCCACGGGCCCAATTGGTGCGAAAGGTCCCGATGTATTGGTGCCAATTGGGCTAATTGGTTCCATCGGCCCAATTTTCGCCAGATGTACTATTTATGCCAATTGGGCCAATTGGTTCCAAGGGCCCAATTGGTGCGATATGTCCCGATGAATTGATGCCATTTGTGCCAATTGGTTCCATCGGCCCAATTGGCGCGAAATGTCCTATTGATGCCAATTGGGCCAATTGGTTCCACGAGCCCAATTGGTGCGAAAGGTCCCGATGAATTGGTGCCAATTGGGCGAATTGGTTCCATCGGCCCAATTGGCGCGATATGTACTATTTATGCCAATTGGGCCAATTGGTTCCACAGGCCCAATTGGTGCGATTTGTACCAATGAATTAATGCCAATTGGGCCAATTGCTTCCGTCCGCCCAATTGGCGCGATATGTACTATTAATGCCAATTGGGCCAATTCGTTCCACGGGCCCAATTGGTGCGATTTGTCCCAAAGAAAGAATTGATGCCAATTGGGCCAATTGGTTCCATCGGCCCAATTGGCGCTAAATGTCCTATTAATACCAATTGGGCCAATTGGTTCCACCGGCCCAATTGGTGCGATATGTCCCAATGAACTGATGCCAATTGGGCCAATTAGTTCCATCAGCCCAATTGGCGCCAGATGTGCTATTAATGCCAATTGGTTCCACGGGCCCAATTGGTGCGATATGTCCCAATGAATTAATGCCAATTGGGCCAATTCGTTCCATCGGCCCAATTGGCGCAAGTTGTACTTTTTATGCCAATCGGGCTAATTGGTTCCACGGGCCCAATTGGTGCGATATGTCCCGATGAATTGATGCCAATTGGGCCAATTGGTTCAACGGGCCCAATTGGTGCGATATGTCCCGATGAATTGATGCCAATTGGGCCAATTGGTTCCACGGGCCCAATTGGGGCGATATGTCCTGATGATTTGCTGCCAATTGGGCCAATTGGTTCCACCGGCCCAATTGGTGCGTTATGTCCCAATGAATTAATGCCAATTGGGCCAATTGGTTCCACGGGCCCAATTGGTCCGATTTGTACCAATGAATTAATGCCAATTGGGCCAATTGGTTCCGTCCGCCCAATTGGCGCGATATGTACTATTTATGCCAATTGGGCCAATTGGTTCCACGGGCCCAATTGGTGTGATTTGTCCCAAAGAATTGATGCCAATTGGGCTAATTGGTTCCATCGGCCCAATTGGCGCTAAATGTCCTATTGATGCCAATTGGGCCAATTGGTTCGACCGGCCCAATTGGTGCGATATGTCCCAATGAATTGATGCCAATTGGGCCAATTAGTTCCATCGGCCCAATTGGCGCCAGATGTACTATTAATGCCAATTGGGCCAATTGGTTCCACGGGCCCAATTGGTGCGATATGTCCCGATGAATTGATGCCAATTGGGCCAATTGGTTCCACGGGCCCAATTGGAGCGATATGTCCTAATGACTTAATGCCAATTGGGCCTACTGGTTCCATCGGCCCAATTGGCGTGATATGTACTATTCATACCAATTGGGCCAATTGTTCCCATGGGCCCAATTGGTGCGATTTGTACCAAAGAATTGATGCCTATTGGGCCAATTGGTTCCATCGGCCGAATTGGCGCGATATGTCCAATTCATGCCAATGTCCTATTGATGTCAATTGGGCCAATTGGTTCCACGGGCCTAATTGGTGCTATACGTCCCAATGAATTGATGCCCATAGGGCCAATTGGTTACATCGGTCCAATTGGCGCGATACGTACTATTTATGCCAATTGGGCGAATTGGTTCCACGTACCCAATTGGTGCGATTTGTCCCAACGAATTGATGCCAATTGGACCAATTGGTTATGTCGGCCCAATTAGCGTGAAATGTACTTTTTATGCCAATTGGGCCAATTGGTTCCACGGGCCCAATTGGTGCGACTTGTCCCAATAATTTCATGCCAATAGGGCCAATTGGTTCCATCGGACGAATTGGCGCGACATGTCCTATTAATGCCAATTGGGACAATTGGTTCCACGGGCCCAATTGGTGCGATATGTCCCAATGAATTAATGCCAATTGGGCCAATTGGTTCCATTGGCCCAATTGGCGCGATATGTACTATTTATGCCAATTTGGCCAATTGGTTCCACGGGCCCAATTGGTGCGATTTGTACCAATGAATTAATGCCAATTGGGCCAATTGGTCCGTCCACCCAATTGGCGCGATATGTACTATTTATGCCAATTGGGCCAATTGGTTCCACGGGCCCAATTGGCGCGATATGTCCCGATGAATTGATGCCAATTGGGCCAATTGGTTCCACGGGCCCAATTGGTGCGAAAGGCCCCGATGAATTGGTGCCAATTGGGCCAATTGGTTCCATCGGCCCAATTGGCGCCAGATGTACTATTAATGCCAATTGGGCCAATTTGTTCCACGGGCCCAATTGGTGCGATATGTCCCAATGAATTAATGCCAATTGGGCTAATTAGTTCCATCGTCCCAATTGACGCCATATGTACTATTAATGCCAATTCGGCCAATTGGTTCCACGGGCACAATTGGTGCGATATGTCCCGATGAATTGATGCCAATTGGGCCAATTGGTTCCATGGGCCCAATTGGTGCGATATGTCCCAATGAATTAATGCCAATTGGGCCAATTGGTACCATCGGCCCAATTGGCGCGATATGTACTATTTATGCCAATTGGGCCAATTGGTTCCACGGGCACAATTGGTGCGATATGTCCCGATGAATTGATGCCAATTGGGCCAATTGGTTCCACGAGCCTAATTGGTGTGATATGTCCCAGTGAATTAATGCCAATTGGGCCAATTAGTTCCATCGGCCCAATTGGCGCCAGATGTACTATTAATGCCAATTGGGCCAATTGGTTCCACGGGCCCAATTGGTGCGATATGTCCCGATGAATTGATGCGAATTGGGCCAATTGGTTCCACGGGCCCAATTGGTGCGATATGTCCTAATGAATTAATGCCAATTGGGCGTATTGGTTCCGTCGGCCCAATTGGCGTGATATGTACTCTTCATGCCAATTGGGCCAATTTTTTCCACGGGCCCAATTGGTGCGATTTGTACCAAAGAATTGATGCCAATTGGGCCAATTGGTTCTATCGGCCGAATTGGCGCGATATGTCCTATTGATGCCAATGTCCTATTGATGTCAATTGTGCCAATTGGTTCCACGGGCCTAATTGGTGCTATATGTCCCAATGAATTGATGCCAATTGGTCCAATTGGTTGCTTCGGTCCAATTGGCGCCCGTTAACTATTAAATTTCAGTGATGCCCCGGTCTCATTAATTCAAACTCCACCCCGTGCTGCCGGTCTCGTTGAAACGCCGGCCCAGACGGTCTGTTAGGCGGTTCTCACGGCCTATGATAAAGGCCGTGAGTAGCGCCTAACAGACCGTCTAGGCCGGCGCTTCATCAAGAGTGACAGGATTAACAACTCCAGGCCGGATTGACTATTAATGAGACCGCGGCATCACTGCTATTAATACCAATTGGGCCAATTGGTTCCGTCCGCCCAATTGGCGCGATATGTACTATTGATGCCAATTGGGTCAATTGGATCCACGGGCCCAATTGGTGCAATTTGTCCCAATAACTTAATGCCAATAGAGCCAATTGGTTCCATCGGTCGAATTGGCGCGATGTCCTATTAATGCCAATTGGGCCAATTGGTTCCACTGGCCCAATTGGTGCGAAAGGTCCCGATGAATTGATGCCAATTGGGCCAATTGGTTCCTTCGGCCCAATTGGCGCGAAATGTTTTATTGATGCCAATTGGGCCAATTGGTTCCATGGGCCCAATTGGTGAGACATGTAGCAATCAATTGATGCCAATTAGGCCAATTGCTTCCATCGGCCCAATTGGCGCGATGTGTACTATTTATGCCAATTGGGCCAATTGGTTCCAAGGGCCCAATTGGTGCGATTTGTCCCAAAGAATTGATGACAAAAGGGCCGATTGGTTCCATCGGCCCAATTGGCGCGAAATGTCCTATTGATGCCAATTGGGCCAATTATTTCCATCGGCCCAATAGGCGCGAAATGTCCTATTGATGCCAATTGGACCAATTAGTTCCACGGGCCCAATTGGTGCGAAAGGTCCCGATGAATTGGTGCCAATTGGGCCAATTATTTCCATCGGCCCAATTGGCGCCAGATCTACTATTTATGCCAATTAGGCCAATTGGTTCCACTGGCCCAATTGGTGCGATATGTCCCAATGAATTAATGCCAATTGGGCCAATTAGTTCCATCGGCCCAATTGGCGCCAGATGTACTATTAATACCAATTGGGCCAATTGGTTCCAAGGGCCCAATTGGTGCAATATGTCCCGATGAATTGATGCCAATTGGGCCAATTGGTTCCATCGGCCCAATTGGCGCGATATGTACTATTAATGCCCATTGGGCCAATTGGTTCCACGGGCCCAATTGGTGCGATTTGTACCAAAGAATTGATGCCAATTGGGCCAATTGGTTCCACGGGCCCAATTGGTGCGATATGTCCCAATGAATTAATGCCAATTGGGCCAATTGGTTCCATTGGCCCAATTGGCGCGATATGTACTATTTATGCCAATTGGGCCAATTGGTTCCACGGGCCCAATTGGTGCGATTTGTCCTAAAGAATTGATGCCAATTGGGCCAATTGGTTCCATCGGCCCAATTGGCGCTAAATGTCCTATTAATGCCAATTGGGCCAATTGGTTCCACGGGCCCAATTGATGCGATATGTCCCAATGAATTGATGCCAATTGGGCCAATTAGATCCATCGGCCCAATTGGCGCAAGATGTGCTATTAATGCCAATTGGGCCAATTGGTTCCACGGGCCCAATTGGTGCGATTTGTCCTAAAGAATTGATGCCAATAGGGCCAATTGGTTCCATCGGCCCAATTGGCGCTAAATGTCCTATTAATGCCAATTGGGCCAATTGGTTCCACGGGCCCAATTGATGCGATTTGTACCAAAGAATTGATGCCAATTCGGCCAATTGGTTCCACGGGCCCAATTGGTGCGATATGTCCCAATGAATTAATGCCAATTGGGCCAATTGGTTCCATTGGCCCAATTGGCGCTAAATGTCCTATTAATGCCAATTGGGCCAATTGGTTCCACGGGCCCAATTGATGCGATATGTCCCAATGAATTGATGCCAATTGGGCCAATTAGTTCCATCGGCCCAATTGGCGCAAGATGTGCTATTAATGCCAATTGGGCCAATTGGTTCCACGGGCCCAATTGGTGCGATATGTCCCGATGAATTGATGCCAATTGGACCAATTGGTTCCACGAGCCCAATTGGTGCGATATGTCCCAATGAATTAATGCCAATCGGGCCAATTAGTTCCATCGGCCCAATTGGCGTTAGATGTACTATTAATGCCAATTGGGCCAATTGGTTCCACGGGCCCAATTGGTGCGATATGTCCCGATGAATTGATGCCAATTGGGCCAATTGGTACCACGGGCCCAATTGGTGCGAACGGTCCCGATGAATTGGTGCCAATTGGGCCAATTGGTTCCATCGGCCCTATTGGCGCCAGATGTACTATTAATGCCAATTGGGCCAATTGGTTCCATCGGCCCAATTGGCGCGAAATGTCCTATTGATGCCAATTGGGCCTATTGGTTCCACGGGCCCAATTGGTGCGAAAGGTCCCGATGTATTGGTGCCAATTGGGCTAATTGGTTCCATCGGCCCAATTTTCGCCAGATGTACTATTTATGCCAATTGGGCCAATTGGTTCCAAGGGCCCAATTGGTGCGATATGTCCCGATGAATTGATGCCATTTGTGCCAATTGGTTCCATCGGCCCAATTGGCGCGAAATGTCCTATTGATGCCAATTGGGCCAATTGGTTCCACGAGCCCAATTGGTGCGAAAGGTCCCGATGAATTGGTGCCAATTGGGCGAATTGGTTCCATCGGCCCAATTGGCGCGATATGTACTATTTATGCCAATTGGGCCAATTGGTTCCACAGGCCCAATTGGTGCGATTTGTACCAATGAATTAATGCCAATTGGGCCAATTGCTTCCGTCCGCCCAATTGGCGCGATATGTACTATTTATGCCAATTGGGCCAATTGGTTCCACGGGCCCAATTGGTGTGATTTGTCCCAAAGAATTGATGCCAAATGGGCCAATTGGTTCCATCGGCCCAATTGGCGCTAAATGTCCTATTGATGCCAATTGGGCCAATTGGTTCGACCGGCCAAATTGGTGCGATATGTCCCAATGAATTGATGCCAATTGGGCCAATTAGTTCCATCGGCCCAATTGGCGCCAGATGTACTATTAATGCCAATTGGGCCAATTGGTTCCACGGGCCCAATTGGTGCGATATGTCCCGATGAATTGATGCCAATTGGGCCAATTGGTTCCACGGGCCCAATTGGAGCGATATGTCCTAATGACTTACTGCCAATTGGGCCTACTGGTTCCATCGGCCCAATTGGCGTGATATGTACTATTCATACCAATTGGGCCAATTGTTCCCACGGGCCCAATTGGTGCGATTTGTACCAAAGAATTGATGCCAATTGGGCCAATTGGTTCCATCGGCCGAATAGGCGCGATATGTCCAATTGATGCCAATGTCCTATTGATGTCAATTGGGCCAATTGGTTCCACGGGCCTAATTGGTGCTATATGTCCCAATGAATTGATGCCCATAGGGCCAATTGGTTCCATCGGTCCAATTGGCGCGATACGTACTATTTATGCCAATTGGGCGAATTGGTTCCACGTACCCAATTGGTGCGATTTGTCCCAACGAATTGATGCCAATTGGACCAATTGGTTATGTCGGCCCAATTAGCGTGAAATGTACTTATTATGCCAATTGGGCCAATTGGTTCCACGGGCCCAATTGGTGCGAAAGGTCCCGATGAATTGGTGCCAATTGGGCCAATTGGTTAAATCGGCCCAATTGGCGCGAAATGTCCTATTGATGCCAATTGGGCCATTTGGTTCCACGAGCCCAATTGGTGCGAAAGGTCCCGATGAATTGATGCCAATTGGGCGAATTGGTTCCATCGGCCCAATTGGCGCGATATGTACTATTTATGCCAATTGGGCCAATTGGTTCCACAGGCCCAATTGGTGCGATTTGTACCAATGAATTAATGCCAATTGGGCCAATTGCTTCCGTCCGCCCAATTGGCGCGATATGTACTATTAATGCCAATTGGGCCAATTCGTTCCACGGGCCCAATTGGTGCGATTTGTCCCGAAGAATTGATGCCAATTGGGCCAATTGGTTCCATCGGCCCAATTGGCGCTAAATGTCCTATTAATGCCAATTGGGCCAATTGGTTCCACGGGCCCAATTGATGCGATATGTCCCAATGAATTGATGCCAATTGGGCCAATTAGTTCCATCGGCCCAATTGGCGCAAGATGTGCTATTAATGCCAATTGGGCCAATTGGTTCCACGAGCCCAATTGGTGCGATTTGTACCAAAGAATTGATGCCAATTGGGCCAATTGGTTCCATCGTCCCAATTGGCGCGAAATGTCCTATTGATGCCAATTGGGCCAATTGGTTCCACCGGCCCAATTGGTGCGATATGTCCCAATGAATATATGCCAATTGGGCCAATTAGTTCCATCAGCCCAATTGGCGCCAGATGTACTATTAATGCCAATTGGGCCATTTGGTTCCATGGGCCCAATTGGTGCGATATGTCCCGATGAATTGATGCCAATTGGGCCAATTGGTTCCACGGGCCCAATTGGTGCGATATGTCCCAATGAATATATGCCAATTGGGCCAATTAGTTCCATCAGCCCAATTGGCGCCAGATGTACTATTAATGCCAATTGGGCCATTTGGTTCCATGGGCCCAATTGGTGCGATATGTCCCGATGAATTGATGCCAATTGGGCCAATTGGTTCCACGGGCCCAATTGGTGCGATATGTCCCGATGAATTGATGCCAATTGGGCCAATTGGTTCCACGGGCCCAATTGGTGCGATATGTCCTAATGAATTAATGCCAATTGGGCGTATTGGTTCCGTCGGCCCAATTGGCGTGATATGTACTCTTCATGCCAATTGGGCCAATTGTTTCCACGGGCCCAATTGGTGCGATTTGTACCAAAGAATTGATGCCAATTGGGCCAATTGGTTCTATCGGCCGAATTGGCGCGATATGTCCTATTGATGCCAATGTCCTATTGATGTCAATTGGGCCAATTGGTTCCATCGGCCCTATTGGCGCCAGATGTACTATTAATGCCAATTGGGCCAATTGGTTACATCGGCCCAATTGGCGCGAAATGTCCTATTGATGCCAATTGGGCCTATTGGTTCCACGGGCCCAATTGGTGCGAAAGGTCCCGATGTATTGGTGCCAATTGGGCTAATTGGTTCAATCGGCCCAATTTTCGCCAGATGTACTATTTATGCCAATTGGGCCAATTGGTTCCAAGGGCCCAATTGGTGCGATATGTCCCGATGAATTGATGCCATTTGTGCCAATTGGTTCCATCGGCCCAATTGGCGCGAAATGTCCTATTGATGCCAATTGGGCCAATTGGTTCCACGAGCCCAATTGGTGCGAAAGGTCCCGATGAATTGGTGCCAATTGGGCGAATTGGTTCCATCGGCCCAATTGGCGCGATATGTACCATTTATGCCAATTGGGCCAATTGGTTCCACAGGCCCAATTGGTGCGATTTGTACCAATGAATTAATGCCAATTGGGCCAATTGCTTCCGTCCGCCCAATTGGCGCGATATGTACTATTAATGCCAATTGGGCCAATTCGTTCCACGGGCCCAATTGGTGCGATTTGTCCCGAAGAATTGATGCCAATTGGGCCAATTGGTTCCATCGGCCCAATTGGCGCTAAATGTCCTATTAATGCCAATTGGGCCAATTGGTTCCACGGGCCCAATTGATACGATATGTCCCAATGAATTGATGCCAATTGGGCCAATTAGTTCCATCGGCCCAATTGGCGCAAGATGTGCTATTAATGCCAATTGGGCCAATTGGTTCCACGAGCCCAATTGGTGCGATTTGTACCAAAGAATTGATGCCAATTCGGCCAATTGGTTCCACGGGCCCAATTGGTGCGATATGTCCCAATGAATTAATGCCAATTGGGCCAATTGGTTCCATTGGCCCAATTGGCGCGATATGTACTATTTATGCCAATTGGGCCAATTGGTTCCACGGGCCCAATTGGTGCGATTTGTCCTAAAGAATTGATGCCAATTGGGCCAATTGGTTCCATCGGCCCAATTGGCGCTAAATGTCCTATTAATGCCAATTGGGCCAATTGGTTCCACGGGCCCAATTGATGCGATATGTCCCAATGAATTGATGCCAATTGGGCCAATTAGTTCCATCGGCCCAATTGGCGCAAGATGTGCTATTAATGCCAATTGGGCCAATTGGTTCCACGGGCCCAATTGGTGCGATATGTCCCGATGAATTGATGCCAATTGGGCCAATTGGTTCCACGAGCCCAATTGGTGCGATATGTCCCAATGAATTAATGCCAATCGGGCCAATTAGTTCCATCGGCCCAATTGGCGTTAGATGTACTATTAATGCCATTTGGGCCAATTGGTTCCACGGGCCCAATTGGTGCGATATGTCCCGATGAATTGATGCCAATTGGGCCAATTGGTACCACGGGCCCAATTGGTGCGAAAGGTCCCGATGAATTGGTGCCAATTGGGCCAATTGGTTCCATCGGCCCTATTGGCGCCAGATGTACTATTAATGCCAATTGGGCCAACTGGTTCCATCGGCCCAATTGGCACGAAATGTCCTATTGATGCCAATTGGGCCTATTGGTTCCACGGGCCCAATTGGTGCGAAAGGTCCCGATGTATTGGTGCCAATTGGGCTAATTGGTTCCATCGGCCCAATTTTCGCCAGATGTACTATTTATGCCAATTGGGCCAATTGGTTCCAAGGGCCCAATTGGTGCGATATGTCCCGATGAATTGATGCCATTTGTGCCAATTGGTTCCATCGGCCCAATTGGCGCGAAATGTCCTATTGATGCCAATTGGGCCAATTGGTTCCACGAGCCCAATTGGTGCGAAAGGTCCCGATGAATTGGTGCCAATTGGGCGAATTGGTTCCATCGGCCCAATTGGCGCGATATGTACTATTTATGCCAATTGGGCCAATTGGTTCCACAGGCCCAATTGGTGCGATTTGTACCAATGAATTAATGCCAATTGGGCCAATTGCTTCCGTCCGCCCAATTGGCGCGATATGTACTATTAATGCCAATTGGGCCAATTCGTTCCACGGGCCCAATTGGTGCGATTTGTCCCAAAGAATTGATGCCAATTGGGCCAATTGGTTCCATCGGCCCAATTGGCGCTAAATGTCCTATTAATACCAATTGGGCCAATTGGTTCCACCGGCCCAATTGGTGCGATATGTCCCAATGAACTGATGCCAATTGGGCCAATTAGTTCCATCAGCCCAATTGGTGCCAGATGTGCTATTAATGCCAATTGGTTCCACGGGCCCAATTGGTGCGATATGTCCCAATGAATTAATGCCAATTGGGCCAATTCGTTCCATCGGCCCAATTGGCGCAAGTTGTACTTTTTATGCCAATCGGGCTAATTGGTTCCACGGGCCCAATTGGTGCGATATGTCCCGATGAATTGATGCCAATTGGGCCAATTGGTTCCACGGGCCCAATTGGTGCGATATGTCCTGATGATTTGCTGCCAATTGGGCCAATTGGTTCCACCGGCCCAATTGGTGCGTTATGTCCCAATGAATTAATGCCAATTGGGCCAATTGGTTCCACGGGCCCAATTGGTCCGATTTGTACCAATGAATTAATGCCAATTGGGCCAATTGGTTCCGTCCGCCCAATTGGCGCGATATGTACTATTTATGCCAATTGTGCCAATTGGTTCCACGGGCCCAATTGGTGTGATTTGTCCCAAAGAATTGATGCCAATTGGGCTAATTGGTTCCATCGGCCCAATTGGCGCTAAATGTCCTATTGATGCCAATTGGGCCAATTGGTTCGACCGGCCCAATTGGTGCGATATGTCCCAATGAATTGATGCCGATTGGGCCAATTAGTTCCATCGGCCCAATTGGCGCCAGATGTACTATTAATGCCAATTGGGCCAATTGGTTCCACGGGCCCAATTGGTGCGATATGTCCCGATGAATTGATGCCAATTGGGCCAATTGGTTCCACGGGCCCAATTGGAGCGATATGTCCTAATGACTTAATGCCAATTGGGCCTACTGGTTCCATCGGCCCAATTGGCGTGATATGTACTATTCATACCAATTGGGCCAATTGTTCCCATGGGCCCAATTGGTGCGATTTGTACCAAAGAATTGATGCCTATTGGGCCAATTGGTTCCATCGGCCGAATTGGCGCGATATGTCCAATTCATGCCAATGTCCTATTGATGTCAATTGGGCCAATTGGTTCCACGGGCCTAATTGGTGCTATACGTCCCAATGAATTGATGCCCATAGGGCCAATTGGTTACATCGGTCCAATTGGCGCGATACGTACTATTTATGCCAATTGGGCGAATTGGTTCCACGTACCCAATTGGTGCGATTTGTCCCAACGAATTGATGCCAATTGGACCAATTGGTTATGTCGGCCCAATTAGCGTGAAATGTACTTTTTATGCCAATTGGGCCAATTGGTTCCACGGGCCCATTTGGTGCGACTTGTCCCAATAATTTCATGCCAATAGGGCCAATTGGTTCCATCGGACGAATTGGCGCGACATGTCCTATTAATGCCAATTGGGACAATTGGTTCCACGGGCCCAATTGGTGCGATATGTCCCAATGAATTAATGCCAATTGGGCCAATTGGTTCCATTGGCCCAATTGGCGCGATATGTACTATTTATGCCAATTTGGCCAATTGGTTCCACGGGCCCAATTGGTGCGATTTGTACCAATGAATTAATGCCAATTGGGCCAATTGGTCCGTCCACCCAATTGGCGCGATATGTACTATTTATGCCAATTGGGCCAATTGGTTCCACGGGCCCAATTGGTGCGATATGTCCCGATGAATTGATGCCAATTGGGCCAATTGGTTCCACGGGCCCAATTGGTGCGAAAGGTCCCGATGAATTGGTGCCAATTGGGCCAATTGGTTCCATCGGCCCAATTGGCGCCAGATGTACTATTAATGCCAATTGGGCCAATTTGTTCCACGGGCCCAATTGGTGCGATATGTCCCAATGAATTAATGCCAATTGGGCTAATTAGTTCCATCGTCCCAATTGACGCCATATGTACTATTAATGCCAATTCGGCCAATTGGTTCCACGGGCACAATTGGTGCGATATGTCCCGATGAATTGATGCCAATTGGGCCAATTGGTTCCATGGGCCCAATTGGTGCGATATGTCCCAATGAATTAATGCCAATTGGGCCAATTGGTACCATCGGCCCAATTGGCGCGATATGTACTATTTATGCCAATTGGGCCAATTGGTTCCACGGGCACAATTGGTGCGATATGTCCCGATGAATTGATGCCAATTGGGCCAATTGGTTCCACGAGCCTAATTGGTGTGATATGTCCCAGTGAATTAATGCCAATTGGGCCAATTAGTTCCATCGGCCCAATTGGCGCCAGATGTACTATTAATGCCAATTGGGCCAATTGGTTCCACGGGCCCAATTGGTGCGATATGTCCCGATGAATTGATGCCAATTGGGCCAAATGGTTCCACGGGCCCAATTGGTGCGATATGTCCTAATGAATTAATGCCAATTGGGCGTATTGGTTCCGTCGGCCCAATTGGCGTGATATGTACTCTTCATGCCAATTGGGCCAATTGTTTCCACGGGCCCAATTGGTGCGATTTGTACCAAAGAATTGATGCCAATTGGGCCAATTGGTTCTATCGGCCGAATTGGCGCGATATGTCCTATTGATGCCAATGTCCTATTGATGTCAATTGTGCCAATTGGTTCCACGGGCCTAATTGGTGCTATATGTCCCAATGAATTGATGCCAATTGGTCCAATTGGTTGCTTCGGTCCAATTAGCGCCCGTTAACTATTAAATTTCAGTGATGCCCCGGTCTCATTAATTCAAACTCCACCCCGTGCTGCCGGTCTCGTTGAAACGCCGGCCCAGACGGTCTGTTAGGCGGTTCTCACGGCCTATGATAAAGGCCGTGAGTAGCGCCTAACAGACCGTCTAGGCCGGCGCTTCATCAAGAGTGACAGGATTAACAACTCCAGGCCGGATTGACTATTAATGAGACCGCGGCATCACTGCTATTAATACCAATTGGGCCAATTGGTTCCGTCCGCCCAATTGGCGCGATATGTACTATTGATGCCAATTGGGTCAATTGGATCCACGGGCCCAATTGGTGCAATTTGTCCCAATAACTTAATGCCAATAGGGCCAATTGGTTCCATCGGTCGAATTGGCGCGATGTCCTATTAATGCCAATTGGGCCAATTGGTTCCACAGGCCCAATTGGTGCGAAAGGTCCCGATGAATTGATGCCAATTGGGCCAATTGGTTCCTTCGGCCCAATTGGCGCGAAATGTTTTATTGATGCCAATTGGGCCAATTGGTTCCATGGGCCCAATTGGTGAGACATGTAGCAATCAATTGATGCCAATTAGGCCAATAGCTTCCATCGGCCCAATTGGCGCGATGTGTACTATTTATGCCAATTGGGCCAATTGGTTCCAAGGGCCCAATTGGTGCGATTTGTCCCAAAGAATTGATGACAAAAGGGCCGATTGGTTCCATCGGCCCAATTGGTGCGAAATGTCCCATTGATGCCAATTGGGCCAATTATTTCCATCGGCCCAATAGGCGCGAAATGTCCTATTGATGCCAATTGGACCAATTAGTTCCACGGGCCCAATTGGTGCGAAAGGTCCCGATGAATTGGTGCCAATTGGGCCAATTATTTCCATCGGCCCAATTGGCGCCAGATCTACTATTTATGCCAATTAGGCCAATTGGTTCCACTGGCCCAATTGGTGCGATATGTCCCAATGAATTGATGCCAATTGGGCCAATTGGTTCCACGAGCCCAATTGGTGCGATATGTCCCAATGAATTAATGCCAATCGGGCCAATTAGTTCCATCGGCCCAATTGGCGTTAGATGTACTATTAATGCCAATTGGGCCAATTGGTTCCACGGGCCCAATTGGTGCGATATGTCCCGATGAATTGATGCCAATTGGGCCAATTGGTACCACGGGCCCAATTGGTGCGAAAGGTCCCGATGAATTGGTGCCAATTGGGCCAATTGGTTCCATCGGCCCTATTGGCGCAAGATGTGCTATTAATGCCAATTGGGCCAATTGGTTCCACGAGCCCAATTGGTGCGATTAGTACCAAAGAATTGATGCCAATTCGGCCAATTGGTTCCACGGGCCCAATTGGTGCGATATGTCCCAATGAATTAATGCCAATTGGGCCAATTGGTTCCATTGGCCCAATTGGCGCGATATGTACTATTTATGCCAATTGGGCCAATTGGTTCCACGGGCCCAATTGGTGCGATTTGTCCTAAAGAATTGATGCCAATTGGGCCAATTGGTTCCATCGGCCCAATTGGCGCTAAATGTCCTATTAATGCCAATTGGGCCAATTGGTTCCACGGGCCCAATTGATGCGATATGTCCCAATGAATTGATGCCAATTGGGCCAATTAGTTCCATCGGCCCAATCGGCGCAAGATGTGCTATTAATACCAATTGGGCCAATTGGTTCCATGGGCCCAATTGGTGCGATATGTCCCGATGAATTGATGCCAATTGGGCCAATTGGTTCCACGAGCCCAATTGGTGCGATATGTCCCAATGAATTAATGCCAATCGGGCCAATTAGTTCCATCGGCCAATTTGGCGTTAGATGTACTATTAATGCCAATTGGGCCAATTGGTTCCACGGGCCCAATTGGTGCGATATGTCCCGATGAATTGATGCCAATTGGGCCAATTGGTACCACGGGCCCAATTGGTGCGAAAGGTCCCGATGAATTGGTGCCAATTGGGCCAATTGGTTCCATCGGCCCTATTGGCGCCAGATGTACTATTAATGCCAATTGGGCCAATTGGTTCCATCGGCCCAATTGGCGCGAAATGTCCTATTGATGCCAATTGGGCCTATTGGTTCCACGGGCCCATTTGGTGCGAAAGGTCCCGATGTATTGGTGCCAATTGGGCTAATTGGTTCCATCGGCCCAATTTTCGCCAGATGTACTATTTATGCCAATTGGGCCAATTGGTTCCAAGGGCCCAATTGGTGCAATATGTCCCGATGAATTGATGCAATTTGTGCCAATTGGTTCCATCGGCCCAACTGGCGCGATATGTACTATTTATGCCAATTGGGCCAATTGGTTCCACAGGCCCAATTGGTGCGATTTGTACCAATGAATTAATGCCAATTGGGCCAATTGCTTCCGTCCGCCCAATTGGCGCGATATGTACTATCAATGCCAATTGGGCCAATTGGTTCCATGGGCCCAATTGGTGCGATATGTCCCGATGAATTGATGCCAATTGGGCCAATTGGTTCCACCGGCCCAATTGGTGCGATATGTCCCAATGAATATATGCCAATTGGGCCAATTAGTTCCATCAGCCCAATTGGCGCCAGATGTACTATTAATGCCAATTGGGCCATTTGGTTCCATGGGCCCAATTGGTGCGATATGTCCCGATGAATTGATGCCAATTGGGCCAATTGGTTCCACGGGCCCAATTGGTGCGATTTGTCCCACTGAATTGATGCCAATTGGGCCAATTAGTTCCATCGGCCCAATTGGCGCCAGATGTGCTATTAATGCCAATTGGTTCCACGGGCCCAATTGGTGCGATATGTCCCAATGAATTAAAGCCAATTGGGCTAATTAGTTCCATCGGCCCAATTGGCGCCAGATGTACTATTAATGCCAATTGGGCCAATTGGTTCCACGGGCCCAATTGGTGCGATATGTCCTGATGAATTGAGGCCAATTGGGCCAATTGGTTCCATCGGCCCAATTGGCGCGATATGTACTATTTATGCCAATTGGGCCAATTGGTACCACGGGCCCAATTGGTGCGTTTTTTTACCAAAGAATTTATGCCAATTGGGCCAAATGGTTCCATCGGCCCAATTGGCGCTAAATGTCCTATTGATGCCAATTGGGCCAATTGGTTCCACCGGCCCAATTGGTGCGATATGTCCCAATGAATTAATGCCAATTGGGCCAATTGGTTCCATCGGCCCAATTGGCGCGATATGTACTATTTATGCCAATTGGGTTAATTGGTTACACGGGCCCAATTGGTGCGATATGTCCCAATGAATTAATGTCAATTGGGCCAATTGGTTCCTTCGGCCCAATTGGCGCGATATGTACTATTTATGCCAATTGGGCCAATTGGTTCCACGGGCCTAATTGGTGCGATTTGTACCAATGAATTAATGCCAATTGGGCCAATTGGTTCCGTCCGCCCAATTGGCGCGATATGTACTTTTAATTCCAATTGGGCCAATTGGTTCCACGGGCCCAATTGGTGCGATTTGTCCCAAAGAATTGATGCCAATTGTTTCCATCGGCCCAATTGGGGCTAAATGTCGTATTAATGCCAATTGGGCCAATTGGTTCCACCGGCCCAATTGGTGCAATATGTCCCAATGAATTGATGCAAATTGGGCCAATTAGTTCCATCGGCCCAATTGGCGCCAGATGTGCTATTTATGCCAATTGGTTCCACGGGCCCAATTGGTGCGATATGTCCCAATGAATTAATGCCAATTGGGCCAATTAGTTCCATCGGCCCAATAGGCGCCAGATGCACTATTAATGCCAATTGGGCCATTGGTTCCACGGGCCCAATTGGTGCGATATGTCCTGATGAATTGATGCCAATTGGGCCAATTGGTTCCATCGGCCCAATTGGCGCGATATGTACTATTTATGCCAAGTGGGCCAATTGGTCCCACGGGCCCAATTGGTGCGTTTTTTACCAAAGAATTTATGCCAATTGGGCCAATTAGTTCCATCGGCCCAATTGGCGCCAGATGTACTATTAATGCCAATTGGGCCAATTGGTTCCACGGGCCAAATTGGTGTGATATGTCCCAATGAATTAATGCCAATTGGGCCAATTGGTTCCACCCACCCAATTGGCGCGATATATACTATTAATGCCAATTGGGCCAATTGGTTCCATGGGCCCAATTGGTGCGATATGTCCCAATGAATTGATGCCAATTAGTTCCATCGGCCCAATTGGCGCCAGATGTATTATTAATGCCAAATGGGCCAATTGGTTCCACGGGCCCAATTGGTGCGATATGTCCCGATGAATAGATGCTAAATGGGCCAATTGGTTCCATCGGCCCAATTGGCGCGATTTGTACTCTTTATGCCAATTGGGCCAATTGGTTCCACGGGCCCAATTGGTGCGATTTGTACAAATGAATTGATGCCAATTGGGCCAATTGGTTCCATCGGCCCAATTGGTGCGAAATGTCTTATTGATGCCAATTGGGCCAATTGGTTCCACGGGCCCAATTGGTGCGAAAGGTCCCGATGAATTGGTTTCAATTGGGCCAATTGGTTCCATCGGCCCAACAGGCGCCAGATGTACTATTAATGTCAATTGGGCCAATTGGTTCCACGGGCCCAATTGGTTTGATATGTCCCAATGAATTAATGCCAATTGGGCCAATTAGTTCCATCGTCCCAATTGACGCCAAATCTACTATTAATGCCAATTGGGCCAATTGGTTCCACGGGACCAATTGGTGCGATATGTCCCGATAAATTGATGCAAATTGGGCCAATTAGTTCCACGGGCCCAATTTGTGCGATATGTCCTATTTATGCCAATTGGGCCAATTGATTCCACGGGACCAATTGGTGCGATTTGTACCAATGAATTAATGCCAATTGGGCCAATTGGTTCCGTCCGCCCAATTGGCGCGATATGTACTATTGATGCCAATTGGGCCAATTGGTTCCATCGGCCCAATTGGTGCGATATGTCCCAATGAATATATGCCAATTGGGCCAATTAGTTCCATCAGCTAAATTGGCGACAGATGTACTATTAATGCCAATTGGGCCAATTGGTTCCACGGGCCCAATTGGTGCGATATGTTCCGATGAATTGATGCCGATTGGGCCAATTGGTTCCACGGGCCCAATTGGTGCGATATGTCCCAATGAATTAATGCCAATTGGGCCAATTAGTTCCATCGGCCCAATTGGAGCCAGATGTGCTATTAATGCCAATTGGGCCAATTGGTTCCACGGGCCCAATTGGTGCGATATGTCCCGATGAATTGATGCCAATTGGGCCAATTGGTTCCACGGGCCCAATTGTTGCGATATGTCCCAAAGAATTAATGCCAATTGGGCCAATTGGTTCTATCCGCCCAATGGGCGCGATATGTACTATTTATGCCCATTGGGCTAATTGGTTCCACGGGCCCAATTGGTGCGATTTGAACCAAAGAATTAATGCCAATTGGGCCAATTGGTTCCGTCCGCTCAATTGGCACGATATGTACTATTTATGCCAATTGGGCCTATTGGTTCCACGGACCCAATTGGTGCGGTTTGTCACAATGAATTGCTGCCAATTGGGCCAATTGGTTCCATCGGCCCAATTGGCGTTAAATGTCCTATTGATGCCAATTGGGCCAATTGGTTCCACCGGCCCAATTGGTGCGATATGTCCCAATGAATTGATGCCAATTGGGCCAATTAGTTTCATCGGCCCAATTGGCGCCAGATGTTCTACTAATGCCAGTTGGGCCAATTGGTTCCACGGGCCCAATTGGTGCGATATGTCCCGATGAATTGATGCCAATTGGGCCAATTGGTTCCACGGGCCCAATTGGTGCGATATATCCAAATGAATTAATGCCAATTGGGCCAATTAGTTCCATCGGCCCAATTGGCGCCAGATGAATCTATTTATGCCAATTGGGCCAATTGGTTCCACGGGCCCAATTGGTGTGATATGTCCCAATGAATTAATGCCAAATGGGCCAATTGGTTCCATCCACCCAATTGGCGCGATATATACCATTAATGCCAATTGGGCCAATTGGTTCCACGGACCCAATTGGTGCGATATGTCCCAATGAATTGATGGCCAATTGGGCCAATTAGTTCCATCGGCCCATTTGGCGCCAGATGTATTATTAATGCTAATTGGGCCAATTGGTTCCACAGGCCCAATTGGTGCGATTTGTTGATGCCAATTGGGCCAATTGGTTCCATCGGCCAAATTGGCGCGATATGTACTATTTATGCCAATTGGGCCAATTGGTTCCATCGGCCCAATTCGCGCAAAATGTTTTATTGATGCCAATTGGGCCAATTGGTTCCACGGGCCCAATTGGTGCGAAAGGTCCCGATGAGTTGGTGCCAATTGGGCCAATAGGTTCCATCGGCCCAATTGGCGCCAGATATACTATTAAGGTGATAGGGTACCCTCCTGGAATTTGAAAAAAAATCATACTAGCTTGTAGCCTGAGAGCATCTTAGAGGACCGTATCATTTTGACAGTTATTAGATGAGCAGTAAAAATGGTACAAATATTCTAAGAACAAAACTTTATAATTGGTTTGTTGAAAACTGTAGTGCTTAAAAATCACCAAATTTGGAGGATAAATATGAAATAATATCTTCTTTCGTTTGGTGCATTCGTTTCGAAACGGAGCAGTAGGTTTGTGCCAAAGCTTATACTAACCATCGTTTCAGGGTGAACTAATTAGGCTACTCATGGATTACTCATGCTGGGCATTCCAGAACAGCTACTTTATCGTGATTACACGTTCTTCATTACTTAATTGTCCTTTTGGTGCATCGATAACGTTACTACCCTTTTCCACAAATGTACAGCAATTTTTTACAAAGTTACGCATCCCTGGACGCCATATTTGTACCTTGAAATCGAAAGGTTATTAATAGATAGATTTTCGGTTTTCGGCTATTTAGAAAAAAGTAACTTATTTTGAAAACAAGGACAAGATATTTTCCTACAAGTACGCTCTTCTTGGTGCTTAGCTCCTATCGTAATAATATGCTCAGCACTTGATCATAAGGTCTGTTGTCCTGAATGTGCAGGAAAAAGAGTTTTTACCGTTCGTATTTCAAGGTGCTCGTAAAACTAGCGGTGCTAGTGTTTCTGCGCGTTATTGAAATGCTATCAAGGTGGCATATCTTAAACAATAAGGTGGATTCTCTCCGAATTATATACGGTACTTGAACAGAACTACCAATTGTTGATGACGTATTTTAATAATTCAGACCCCAAAATACATGGCGGGCTCAAACTGCGCATGCGTGCGCGAATTACAAGATGGCGGATGCCAAAGTTTAAGGCATTGCGCTCGGTTAAATACGTTACTTATCCAAATGATATCAAGGTGGCATATCTTAAACAATAAGGTGGATCTTACCAACTTTTTTTCCAAAAAAACCACGTTATGGGTACTACTACCTTAATGCCAATTGGGCCAATTGGTTCCACGGGCCCAATTGGTGCGATTTGTACCAATGAGTTAATGCCAATTGGGCCAATTGGTTCCGTCCGCCCAATTGGCGCGATATGTTCTATTTATGCACATTGGGCCAATTTGTTCCACGGGCCCAATTGGTGCGATTTGTCACAAAGAATTGATGCTAATTGGGCCAATTGGTTCCATCGGCCCAATTGGCG
The DNA here is from genome assembly GCA_963681505.1 of Eunapius fragilis. Classification (NCBI taxonomy): domain Eukaryota; kingdom Metazoa; phylum Porifera; class Demospongiae; order Spongillida; family Spongillidae; genus Eunapius; species Eunapius fragilis. The sequence goes on along the minus strand of OY811972.1, from coordinate 16,027,824 downwards.
CTAAATGTCCTATTAATGCCAATTGGGCCAATTGGTTCCACCGGCCCAATTGGTGCGATATGTCCCAATGAATTGATGCCAATTGGGCCAATTAGTTCCATCGGCCCAATTGGCGCCAGATGTACTATTAATGCCAAGTGGGCCAATTGGATCCACGGGCCCAATTGGCGCGATATGTACTATTTATGCCAGTTGGGCCAATTGGTTCCACGGGCCCAATTGGTGCGATTTGTCCCAAAGAATTGATGCCAATTGGGCCAATTGGTTCCATCGGCCCAATTGGTGCGATATGTCCCAATGAATATATGCCAATTGGGCCAATTAGTTCCATCAGCTAAGTTGGCGCCGGATGAACTATTAATGCCAATTGGGCCATTTGGTTCCACGGGCCCAATTGGTGCAATATGTCCCGATGAATTGATGCCAATTGAGCCAATTGGTTCCACGGGCCCAATTGGTGCGATATGACCCAATGAATTAATGCCAATTGGGCCAATTAGTTCCATCGGCCCAATAGGCGCCAGATGTACTATTTATGCCAATTGGGCCAATTGGTTCCACGGGCCCAATTCGTGCGATTTGTACCAATGAATTAATGCCAATTGGGCCAATTGGTTCCGTCCGCCCAATTGGCTCGATATGTACTATTTACGCCAATTGGGCCAATTGGTTCCACGGGCCCAATTGGTGCGATTTGTCCCAAAGAATTGATGCCAAATGGGCCAATTGGTTCCATCGTCCCAATTGGCGCTAAATGTCCTATTGATGCCAATTGGGCCAATTGGTTCCACAGGCCCAATTGGTGCGATATGTCCCAATGAATTAACATGCCAATTGGGCCAATTAGTACCATCGGCCCAATTGGCGCCAGATGTACTATTAATGCCAATTGGGCCAATTGGTTCCACGGGGCCAATTTGTGTGATGTGTCCCAATGAATAAATGCCAATTGGGCCAATTGGTTCCATCCACCCAATTGGCGCCAGATGAACTATTTATGCCAATTGGGCCAATTGGTTCCACGGGTCCAATTGGTGCGATTTGTCCCAAAGAATTGATGCCAATTGGGCCAATTGGTTCCATCGGCCCAATTGGCGCGAAATGTCTTATTGATGCCAATTGGGCCAATTGGTTCCACGGGCCCAATTGGTGCGAAAGGTGCCGATGAATTGGTGCCAATTGGGCCAATTGGTTCCATCGGCCCAATTGGCGCCAGATATTCTATTAATGCCAATTGGGCCAATTGGTTCCATGGGCCCAATTGGTGCGATATGTCCCGATAAATTGATGCCATTTGGGCCCATTGGTTCCATGGGCCCAATTGGAGCGATATGTCCCAATGAATTAATGCCAATTGGGCCTATTGGTTCCATCAGTCCCAATTGGCACGATATGTACTATATATGCCAATTGGGCCAATTGGTTCCACGGGCCCAATTGGTGCGATTTGTACCAATGAATTAATGCCAAATGGGCCCAATTGGCGCGATATGTACTATTGACGCAGCGCGCCGAATTGCGCTGAATTGTTACAGATTGATCCCGCAATCCCACTTCAATTACCACTACCAATCCCAATACCAATCCCACTACCACTACCACTACCACTACCAATCCTACTACTAATCCCACTACCAATCCCACTACCACTACCACTACCAATCACACTACCCATCCCACTACTAATCCCACTACCAATCCCACTACCACTACCAATCCCACTACCAATCCCACTACCAATCCCACTACCAATCCCACTACCAATCCCACTACCACTATCACTACCAATCCCACTACCCCTACCACTACCAATTCCCCTACCAATCCCACTACCACTACAATTTCCACTACCAATTCCACTACCAATCCATGCACTACCACTACCGCTACCAATCCCACTACCAATCCCACTACCAATCCCCCTACCAATCCCATTACCACTACCACTAGTATTCCCACTACCAATCCCACTAACAATCCCACCACGAATCCCACTACCAATCCCACTACCAATCCCACTACCAATCCCACTACCACTACCAATCCCACTACCAATCCCACTACCAATACCACTACCAATCCCACTACCACTACCAATCCCACTACCAATCCCACTACCAATCCCACTACCACTACCACTACCACTACCAATCCCACTACCAATCCCACTACCACTACCACTTGCAATCCCACTACCACTACCACTACCAATTCCCCTACCAATCCCTCTACCACTCAAATTTCCTCTACCAATCCCACTACCACTACCACTACCAATCCCACCACCACTACCACTACCAATTCCCCTACAAATCCCACTACCACTACAATTTCCACTACCAATCCCACAACCAATCCCACTACCAATCCCACTACCAATCCCACTACCACTACTAATCCCACTACCAATCCTACTACCAATCCCACTACCAATCCCACTACCACTACCATTACCACTACCAATCACACTACCACTACCACTACCAATCCCACTACCAATCCCACTACCAATCCCACTAGCACTACCACTAGTATTCCCACTACCAATCCCACTACCAATCCCACCACCAACCCCACTACCAATCCCACTACCAATCCCACTACCAATGCCACTACCACTACCAATCCCACTATCAATCCCACTACCAATCCCACTACCAATCCCACTACCACTACCACTACCACTACCAATTCCACTTCAATCCCACTACCACTACCACTTACAATCCCACTACCACTGCCACTACCAATTCCCCTACCAATCCCACTACCACTCCAATTTCCACTACCAATCCCACTACCAATCCCACTACCACTACCACTACCACTACCAATCCAACTACCAATCCCACTACCAATCCCACTACCAATCCCACTACCAATTCCACTACCATTCCCACTACCACTACCAAACCCACTACCAATCCCACTACCATTACCACTACTACTACCAATCCCACTACCAATCCCACTACCACTACCACTACCAATCCCACTACCACTAAGCAATTGGTCTCGGCCCGCCTAATTGACCCTAATTGTTACAGATTGATCCTGCGAAAGTGCAGGAATCGGTCGCAGCGTGCCGAATTGTGCTGAATTTTTGCAGATGGGACCAAAGGCAGTGCAGCATTCGGTTGCAGCGCGCCGAATTGTGCCGAATAACATATTGCAGATTGATCCTGCGAAAGTGTAGCAATCCGTCTCAGCGCGCCGAATTGCGCCGAATTGTTGCAGATTGATCCCGCAATAGTGAAGCAATCGGTCTAAGCGCGCCGAATTGCCACGAATTGTTGCAGATTGATCCGGCGATAGTGCAGCAATCCGTCGCAGCGCGCCGGATTGCGCCAAATTGTTACAGATTGATCCCGCAATCCCACTTCAATTTCCACTACCAATCGCACTACCAATCCCACTACCAATCCCACTACCACTACTACTACCACTACCAAACCCACTACCAATCCCACTACAAATCCCACTACCAATCCCACTACCAATCCCACTACTAATCCCACTACCTCTGCCACTACCACTAGCAATCCCACTACCACTAACACTACCAATCCCACTACCAATCCCACCACCAATCCCACTACCACTACCACTACCAATCCAACTACCAATCCCGATACCAATCCCACTACCAATACTACTACCACTACCAATCCCACTACCAATCCCACTACCACTACCACTACCAATCCCACTACCAATCCCAGTACCAATCCCACTACCACTACCACTACCAATCCCACTACCAATCCCACTACCACTTCCACTACCACTACCAATCCCACTACCAATCCCACTACCACTACCACTTACAATCCCACTACCATTACCAGTATCAATTCCCCTACCAATCCCTCTACCACTCCAATTTCCACTGCTAATCCCACTACCAATCCCACTACCACTACTACTACCACTACCATTCCCACTACCAATCCCACTACCAATCCCACTACCAATCCCACTACCAATCCCACTACCACTACCAATCCCACAACCAATCCCACTACCACTACCACTACCACTAACAATCCCACTACCAATCCCACTACCACTACCACTTACACTACCAATCCCACTACAAATCCCACTACCACTACCACTACCACTACCAATCCCACTACCAATCCCACTACCAATCCCACTACCACTACCACTACCAAACCCACTACTAATCCCACTACCTCTACCACTACCACTAGCAATCCCACAACCACTACCACTACCAATCCCACTACCAATCCCACTACCAATCCCAGTACCACTACCACTACCAATCCAACTACCAATCCCACTACCAATCCCACTACCAATCCCAATACCAATTCCACTACCACTACCAATCCCACTACCAATCCCACTACCAATCCCACTACCACTCCCACTACCAATCCAACTACCAATCCCACTACCAATCCCACTACCACTACTACTACCACTACCATTCCCACTACCAATCCCACTACCAATCCCACTACCAATCCCACTACCAATCCCACTACCACTACCACTACCAATCCCACAACCAATCCCACTACCACTACCACTACCACTAACAATCCCACTACCAATCCTACTACCACTACCACTTACACTACCAATCCCACTACAAATCCCACTACCACTACCACTACCACTACCAATCCCACTACCAATCCCACTACCAATCCCACTACCACTACCCCTACCAAACCCACTTCTAATCCCACTACCTCTACCACTACCACTAGCAATCCCACTACCACTACCACTACCAATCCCACTACCAATCCCACTACCAAACCCACTACCACTACCACTACTAATCCAACTACCAATCCCACTACCAATCCCACTACCAATCCCAATACCAATTCCACTACCACTACCAATCCCACTACCAATCCCACTACCAATCCCACTACCACTCCCACTACCAATCCAACTACCAATCCCACTACCACTACCACTAACAATCCCACTACCACTCCCACTACCAATCCCACAACCTATCCCACTACCAATCCCACTACCAATCCCACTACCACTACAAATCCCACTACCAATCCCACTACCACTACCACTACCAATCCCACTACCAATCCCAGTACCAATCCCACTACCACTACCACTACCAATCCCACTACCAATCCCACTACCACTACTACTACCACTACCATTCCCACTACCAATCCCACTACCAATCCCACTTCCAATCCCACTACCAATCCCACTACCACTTCCACTACTACTACCAATCCCACTACCAATCCCACTACCACTACCACTTCCTATCCCACTACCACTAAGCAATCGGTCTCGGCGCGCCGAATTGCCCCAAATTGTTACAGATTGATCCTGCGAATGTGCAGGAATCCATCGCAGCGTGCCGAATTGTGCTGAATTTTTGCAGATTGGACCAAATAAAGTGTAGCAATCAGGTCGCAGCGCGCCGAATTGTGCCTAATAACATATTGCAGATTGATCCAGCATAAGTGCAGCAATCCGTCTCAGCGCGTCGAATTGCCCCTAATTGTTGCAGATTGATCCGGCGATCGTGTAGCAATCCGTTGTAGCGCGCCGAATTGTTACAGATTGGTTCCGCGAAAGTGCTGCAATCCGTCGCAGCGCGCTGAATTGCGCCAAATTGTTACAGATTGATCCCACAAAAGTGCAGCAATCCGTCGCAGCGCGCCGAATTGCGCCAAATTGTTACAGATTGATTCGGCAAAAGTGCACCAATCCGTCGCAGCGCGCCGAATTGCGCTGAGTTGTTACAGATTGATCCCGCAATCCCACTTCAATTACCATTACTACTCCCACTACAAATCCCACTAACAAACCCACTACCACTACCACTACCACTTCCAATCCCACTACTAATCCCACTACCTCTACCACTACCACTAGCAATCCCACTACCACTACCACTACCAATCCCACTACCAATCCCACTACCAATCCCACTACCAATCCCACTACCACTACCACTACCAATCCCACTACCAATCCCACTACCAATCCCACAACCAATCCCACTACCAATCCCACTACCAATCCCACTACCACTACAAATCCCACTACCAATCCCACTACCACTACCACTACCAATCCCACTACCATTCCCAGTACCAATCCCACTACCACTACCACTACCAATCCCACTACCAATCCCACTACCACTACTACTACCACTACCATTCCCACTACCAATCCCACTATCAATCCCACTACCAATCCCACTACCAATCCCACTACCACTACCACTGCTACTACCAATCCCACTACCAATCCCACTACCACTACCACTACCTATCCCACTACCACTAAGCAATCGGTCTCGGCGCGCCGAATTGCCCCAAATTGTTACAGATTGATCCTGCGAATGTGCAGGAATCCATCGCAGCGTGCTGAATTGTGCTGAATTTTTGCAGATTGGACCAAATAAAGTGCAGCAATCAGGTCGCAGCGCGCCGAATTGTGCCGAATAACATATTGCAGATTGATCCAGCATAAGTGCAGCAATCCGTCTCAGCGCGTCGAATTGCCCCTAATTGTTGCAGATTGATCCGGCGATCGTGTAGCAATCCGTTGTAGCGCGCCGAATTATTACAGATTGGTTCCGCGAAAGTGCTGCAATCCGTCACAGCGCGCTGAATTGCGCCAAATTGTTACAGATTGATCCCACAAAAGTGCACCAACCCGTCGCAGCGCGCCGAATTGCGTCAAATTGTTACAGATTGATTCGGCAAAAGTGCACCAATCCGTCGCAGCGCGCCGAATTGCGCTGAGTTGTTACAGATTGATCCCGCAATCCCACTTCAATTACCACTACTAATCCCACTACAAATCCCACTAACAAACCCACTACCACTACCACTACCACTACCAATCCCACTACTAATCCCACTACCTCTACCACTACCACTAGCAATCCCATTACCACTACCACTACCAATCCCACTACCAATCCCACTACCAATCCCACTACCAATCCCACTACCACTACCACTACCAATCCCACTACCAATCCCACTACCAATCCCACAACCAATCCCACTACCAATCCCACTACCAATCCCACTACCACTACAAATCCCACTACCAATCCTACTACCAATCCCACTACCAATCCCACTACCACTACCACTACCTCTACCAATCACACTACCACTACCACTACCAATCCCACTACCAATCCCACTACCAATCCCACTTCCAATACCACTAGTATTCCCACTACCAATCCCACTACCAATCCCACCACCAACCCCACTACCAATCCCACTACCAATCCCAGTACCAATCCCACTACCACTACAAATCCCACTACCAATCCCACTACCAATCCCACTACCACTACCACTACCACTACCAATTCCACTACAATCCCACTACCACTACCACTTACAATCCCACTACCACTACCACTACCAATCCCACTACCAATCCCACTACCAATCCCACTACCTCTACCACTACCACTAGCAATCCCACTACCACTACCACTACCAATCCCACTACCAATCCCACTACCAATCCCACTACCAATCCAACTACCACTACCACTGACATTACCAATCCCACTACCAATCCCACTACCACTACCACTACCAATTTCCCTACCAATCCCACTACAACTACAATTTCCACTACCAATACCATTACCAATCCCACAACCAATCCCACTACGAATCCCACTACGACTACCACTACCACTACCAATCCCACTAACAATCCCACTACCAATCCCACTACCAATCCCACTACCAATCCCACTACCATTCCCACTACCACTACCAATCCCACTACCAATCCCACTACCAATCCCACTACCACTACCACTACTACTACCAATCCCACTACCAATCCCAATAACACTACCACTACCAATCCCACTACCACTAAGCAATCGGTCTCGGTGCGCCGAATAGCCCCAAATTGTTACAGATTGATCCTGCGAAAGTGCAGGAATCCGTCGCAGCGCGCCGAATTGCGCTGAATTGTTACAGATTGATCCCGCAATCCCAATTCAATTACCTCTACCAATCCCACTAACAATCCTACTACCAATCCCACTACCACTACCACAGCCACTACCAATCCCACTACTAATCCCACTACCTCTACCAATACCACTACCAATCCCACTACCACTACCACTACCAATCCCACTACCAATCCCACTACCAATCCCACTACCAATCCCACTACCACTACCACTACCAATCCCATTACCAATCCCACTACCAATCCCACTACCAATCCCACTACCAATCCCACTACCACTACCAATCCCACTACCACTACCAATCCCACTACCACTACCAATCCCACTACCACTACCAATCCCACTACCACTACCAATCCCACTACAAATCCCACTACCAATCCCACTACCACAACCACTACCACTACCAATCAAACTACCAATCCCACTACCACTACCACTACCAATCCCACTACCACTGACACTACCAATTCCCCTACCAATCCCACTACCACTACAATTTCAACTACCAATCCCACTTCCAATCCCACTACCAATACCACTACCAATCCCACTACCACTACCACTACCACTACCAATCCCACTACCGATCCCACTACCAATCCCACTACCAATCCCACTACCAATCCCACTACCAATCCCACTACCACTACCAATCCCACTACCAATCCCACTACCAATCCCTCTACCACTACCACTACCACTACCAATCCCACTACTAATCTCACTACCAATCCCACTACCAATCCCACTACCACTACCACTACCAATCCCACTACCACTAAGCAATTGGTCTTGGCCCGCCGAATTGCCCCAAATTGTTACAGATTGATCCTGCGAAAGTGCAGGATTCCGTCGCAGCGTGCCGAATTGTGCTGAATTTTTGCAGATGGGACCAAAGACAGTGCAGCAATCGGTTGCAGCGCGCCGAATTGTGCCGAATAACATATTGCAGATTGAACCTGCGAAAGTGCAGCAATCCGTCTCAGCGCGCCGAATTGCGCCGAAATGTTGCAGATTGATCCCGCAATAGTGAAGCAATCGGTCGCAGCGCGCCAAATTGCGCCAAATTGTTACAGATTGATTCCGCAATCCCACTTCAATTACCACTACCAATCCCACTACCAATCCCACTACCAATCCCACTACCACTACCACTACCAATCCCACTACTAATCCCATTACCTCTACCACTACCACTAGCAATCCCACTACCACAACCACTACCACTACCACTACCAATCCAACTACCAATCCCACTACCAATCCCACTACAAATCCCAATACCAATCCCACTACCACTACCAATCCCACTACCAATCCCACTACCAATCCCACTACCACTACACTACCATTACCAATCCCACTACCAATCCCACTACCACTACCACTACCAATCCCACTACCACTACCACTACCAATTCCCCTACCAATCCCACTACCACTACCGATCCCACTACCAATCCCACTACCAATCCCACTACCACTACTACTACTACTACCAATCCCACTACCAATCCCACTACCACTACCACTACCAATCCCACTACCAATCCCACTACCTCTACCACTACCAATCCCACTACCAATCCCACTACCAATCCCACTACCAGTCTCACTACCAATCCCAGTACCACTACCAATCCCATTACCAATCCCACTACCTATCCCACTACCAATCCCACTACCAATCCCACTACCACTACCGCTACCACTACCAATCCCACTACCAATCCCACTACCACTACCACTACCAATCGCACTACCACTACCACTACCAATTCCCCTACCAATCCCACTTCCACTACAATCTCCACTACCAATCCCACTACCAATCCCACTACCAATCACACTACCAATCCCACTACCACAACCACTACCACTACAAATCCCACTACCAATCCCACTACCAATCCCACTACCAATCCCACTACTACTACCAATCCCACTACCAATCCCACTACCACTACCACTACCAATCCCACTACCACTAAGCAATTGGTCTCGGCCCGCTGAATTGCCCCTTATAGTTGCAGATTGATCCGGCGATAGTATAGCAATTCGTTGCAGCGCGCCGAATTGCGACAAATTGTTACAGATTGATCCCACAAAAGTGCATCAATCCGTCGCAGCGCGCCACATTGCGCCAAATTGTTACAGATTGATCCCGCAAAAGTGCACAAATCCGTCGCAGCGCGCCGAATTGCGCTGAATTGCTATAGATTGATCCCGCAATCCCACTTCAATTACCACTACCAATCCCACTACCAATCCCACTACCAATCCCACTACCACTACCACTACCACTACCAATCCCACTACTAATCCCACTACCTCTACCACTACCACTAGCAATCCCACTACCACTACCACTACCAATCCCACTACCAATCCCACTACCAATCCCACTACTAATCCCACTACCACTACCACTACCAATCCCACTACCAATCCCACTACCAATCCCACTACCAATTCCACTACCAATTCCAATCCCACTACCACTACCAATCCCACTACCAATCCCACTACCAATCCCACTACCAATCCCACTACCACTACCACGACCAATCCCACTACCACGACCACTACCAATTCCCCTACCAATCCCACTACCACTACAATTTCCACTACCAATACCACTACCAATCCCACAACCAATCCCACTACCAATCCCACTACCACTACAACTACTACTACCAATCCCACTACCAATCCCACTACCACTACCACTACCAATCCCACTACCACTAAGCTATCGGTCTCGGCGCGCCGAATTGCCACAAATTGTTACAGATTGATCCTGCGAAAGTGTAGGAATCCGTCGCAGCGCGCCGAATTGCGCTGAATTGTTACAGATTGATCCCGCAATCCCACTTCAATTACCACTACCAATCCCACTACCAATCCCACTACCAATCCCACTACCACTACCACTACCACTACCAATCCCACTACTAATCCCACTACCTCTACCACTACCACTACCAATCTCACTACCACTACCACTACCAATCCCACTACCAATCCCACTACCAATCCCACTACCAATCCCACTACCACTACCACTACCAATCCCATTACCACTAACACTACCACTACCAATCCCAATACCAATCCCACTACCAATCCCACTACCACTACCACTACCAATCCCACTACCACTACCACTACCAATCCCACTACCAAACCCACTACCACTACCAATCCCACTACCAATCCCACTACCAATCCCACTACCACTACCACTACCAATCCCATTACCACTAACACTACCACTACCAATCCCAATACCAATCCCACTACCAATCCCACTACCACTACCACTACCAATCCCACTACCACTACCACTACCAATCCCACTACCAAACCCACTACCACTACCAATCCCACTACCAATCCCACTACCACTACCACTACCAATCCCACTACCACTAAGCAATCGGTCTCGGCGCACCGAATTGCCCCAAATTGTTACAGATTGATCCTGCGAAAGTGTAGGAATCCGTCGCAGCGCGCCGAATTGCGCTGAATTGTTACAGATTGATCCCGCAATCCCACTTCAATTACCACTACCAATCCCACTACCAATCCCACTACCAATCCCACTACCACTGCCACTACCACTACCAATCCCACTACTAATCCCACTACCTCTACCACTACCACTACCAATCTCACTACCACTACCACTACCAATCCCACTACCAATTCCACTACCAATCCCACTACCAATCCCACTACCACTACCACTACCAATCCCATTACCACTAACACTACCACTACCAATCCCAATACCAATCCCACTACCAATCCCACTATCAATCCCACTACCACTACCACTACCAATCCCACAACCAATCCCACTACCACTACCACTACCACAACCAATCCCACTACCAATCCCACTACCACTACCACTTACACTACCAATCCCACTACCAATCCCACTACCACTACCACTACCACTACCAATCCCACTACCAATCCCACTACCAATCCCACTACCAATCCCACTACCAATCTCACTACCACTACCACTACCAATCCCACTACCAATCCCACTACCAATCCCACTACCAATCCCACTACCAATCTCAGTACCACTACCAATCCCATTACCAATCCCACTACCAATCCCACTACCACTACCACTACCACTACCAATCCCACTACCAATCCCACTACCACTACCACTACCAATCCCACTACCACTACCACTGCCAATTCCCCTACCAATCCCACTACCACTACAATTTCCACTACCAATCCCACTAACAATCCCACTACCAATCCCACTACTAATCCCACTACCACTACCACTACCAATCCCACTACCAATCCCACTACCAATCCCACTACCAATCCCACTACCAATCCCACTACCAATCCCACTACCACTACCACTACTACTACCAATCCCACTACCAATCCCACTACCACTACCACTACCAATCCCACTACCACTAAGCAATTGGTCTCCGCCCGCCGAATTGCCCCAAATTGTTACAGATTGATCCTGCGAAAGTGCAGGAATCCGTCGCAGCGTGCCGAATTGTGCTGAATTTTTGCACGTTGGACCAAAGACAGTGCAGAAATCGGTTCCAGCGCGCCGAATTGTGCCGAAAAACATATTGCAGATTGATCCTGCGAAAGTGCAGCAATCCGTCTCAGCGCGCCGAATGGCCACGAATTGTTGCAGATTGATCCGGCGATAGTGCAGCAATCCGTTATAGCGCGCCGAATTGTTACAGATTGGTTCCGCGAAAGTGCTGCAATCCGTCGCAGCGCGCCGAATTGCGTCAAATTGTTACAGATTGATCCCGCAAAAGTGCACCAATCCGTCGCAGCGCGCCGAATTGCGCTGAATTGTTACAGATTGATCCCGCAATCCAACGTCAATTACCTCTACCAATCCTACTACCAATCCCACTATCAATCCCACTACCACTACCACTACCAATCCCACTACCACTACCACTACCAATCCCACTACCAATCCCACTACCAATCCCACTACCACTACCACTAGTATTCCCACTACCAATCCCACTACCAGTCCCACCACCAATCCCACTACTAATCCCACTACCAATCCCACTACCAATCCCACTACCACTACCAATCCCACTACCAATCCCACTACCAATCCCACTACCACTACCACTACCACTACCAATCCCACTACCACTACCACTACCACTACCAATCCCACTACAATCCCACTACCACTACCACTTACAATCCCACTACCACTACCACTACCAATTCCCCTACCAATCCCACTACCACTCCAATTTCCACTACCAATCCCACTACCAATCCCACTACCACTACTACTACCACTACCAATCCCACTACCAATCCCACTACCAATCCCACTACCAATCCCACTACCAATCCCACTACCACAACCAATCCCACAACCAATCCCACTACCAATCCCACTACCAATCCCACTACCACTACTACTACTACTACCAATCCCACTACCAATCCCACTACCACTACCACTACCAATCCCCCTACCACTAGGCAATCGGTCTCGGCGCGCCGAATTGTCCCAAATTGTTACAGATTGATCCTGCGAAAGTGTAGGAATCCGTCGCAGCGCGCCGAATTGCGCTGAATTGTTACAGATTGATCCCGCAATCCCACTTCAATTACCACTACCAATCCCACTACCAATCCCACTACCAATCCCACTACCACTGCCACTACCACTACCAATCCCACTACTAATCCCACTACCTCTACCACTACCACTACCAATCTCACTACCACTACCACTACCAATCCCACTACCAATTCCACTACCAATCCCACTACCAATCCCACTACCACTACCACTACCAATCCCATTACCACTAACACTACCACTACCAATCCCAATACCAATCCCACTACCAATCCCACTATCAATCCCACTACCACTACCACTACCAATCCCACAACCAATCCCACTACCACTACCACTACCACAACCAATCCCACTACCAATCCCACTACCACTACCACTTACACTACCAATCCCACTACCAATCCCACTACCACTACCACTACCACTACCAATCCCACTACCAATCCCACTACCAATCCCACTACCAATCCCACTACCAATCTCACTACCACTACCACTACCAATCCCACTACCAATCCCACTACCAATCCCACTACCAATCCCACTACCAATCTCAGTACCACTACCAATCCCATTACCAATCCCACTACCAATCCCACTACCACTACCACTACCACTACCAATCCCACTACCAATCCCACTACCACTACCACTACCAATCCCACTACCACTACCACTGCCAATTCCCCTACCAATCCCACTACCACTACAATTTCCACTACCAATCCCACTAACAATCCCACTACCAATCCCACTACTAATCCCACTACCACTACCACTACCAATCCCACTACCAATCCCACTACCAATCCCACTACCAATCCCACTACCAATCCCACTACCAATCCCACTACCACTACCACTACTACTACCAATCCCACTACCAATCCCACTACCACTACCACTACCAATCCCACTACCACTAAGCAATTGGTCTCCGCCCGCCGAATTGCCCCAAATTGTTACAGATTGATCCTGCGAAAGTGCAGGAATCCGTCGCAGCGTGCCGAATTGTGCTGAATTTTTGCACGTTGGACCAAAGACAGTGCAGAAATCGGTTCCAGCGCGCCGAATTGTGCCGAAAAACATATTGCAGATTGATCCTGCGAAAGTGCAGCAATCCGTCTCAGCGCGCCGAATGGCCACGAATTGTTGCAGATTGATCCGGCGATAGTGCAGCAATCCGTTATAGCGCGCCGAATTGTTACAGATTGGTTCCGCGAAAGTGCTGCAATCCGTCGCAGCGCGCCGAATTGCGTCAAATTGTTACAGATTGATCCCGCAAAAGTGCACCAATCCGTCGCAGCGCGCCGAATTGCGCTGAATTGTTACAGATTGATCCCGCAATCCAACGTCAATTACCTCTACCAATCCTACTACCAATCCCACTATCAATCCCACTACCACTACCACTACCAATCCCACTACCACTACCACTACCAATCCCACTACCAATCCCACTACCAATCCCACTACCACTACCACTAGTATTCCCACTACCAATCCCACTACCAGTCCCACCACCAATCCCACTACTAATCCCACTACCAATCCCACTACCAATCCCACTACCACTACCAATCCCACTACCAATCCCACTACCAATCCCACTACCACTACCACTACCACTACCAATCCCACTACCACTACCACTACCACTACCAATCCCACTACAATCCCACTACCACTACCACTTACAATCCCACTACCACTACCACTACCAATTCCCCTACCAATCCCACTACCACTCCAATTTCCACTACCAATCCCACTACCAATCCCACTACCACTACTACTACCACTACCAATCCCACTACCAATCCCACTACCAATCCCACTACCAATCCCACTACCAATCCCACTACCACAACCAATCCCACAACCAATCCCACTACCAATCCCACTACCAATCCCACTACCACTACTACTACTACTACCAATCCCACTACCAATCCCACTACCACTACCACTACCAATCCCCCTACCACTAGGCAATCGGTCTCGGCGCGCCGAATTGTCCCAAATTGTTATAGATTGATCCTGCGAAAGTGCAGGAATCCGTCGCAGCGTGCCGAATTGTGCTGAATTTTTGCAGATTGGACCAAAGAAAGTGCAGCAATCGGTCGCAGAGCGCCGAAATGTGCCGAATAACATATTGCAGATTGATCCTGCAAAAGTGCAGCAATCCGTCTCAGCGCGTAGGATTGCGCCGAATTGTTGCAGATTGATCCCGCCATAGTGAAGCAATCGGTCTCAGCGTGCCGAATTGCCCCTAATAGTTGCAGATTGATCTGGCGATAGTGTAGCAATCCGTTGCAGCTGGCCGAATTGCGACAAATTGTTACAGATTGATCCCACAAAAGTGCACCAATCGGTCGCAGCGCGCCGAATTGCGCCAAATAGTTACAGATTGATCCCGCAAAAGTGCACCAATCCGTCGCAGCGCGCCAAATTGCGCTGAATTGTTACAGATTGATCCCGCAATCCCACTTCAATTACCACTACCAATCCCACTACCAATCCCACTCCCAATCCCACTACCACTACCACTACCACTACCAATCCCACTACTAATCCCACTACCTCTACCACTACCACTAGCAATCCCACTACCACTACCACTACCAATCCCACTACCAATCCCACTACCAATCCCACTACCTATCCCACTACCACTAGCAATCCCACTACCAATCCCACTACCAATCCAAACTACCAATCCCACTACCACTACCACTACCAATCTCACCACCAATCCCACTACCACTACCACTACCATTACCAATCCCACTACCAATCCCACTACCACTACCACTACCAATCCCACTACCACTACCACTACCAATTCCACTACCAATTCCACTACCACTACAATTTCCACTACCAATACCACTACCAATCACACAACCAATCCCACTACGAATCCCACTACCACAACCACTACCAATACCAATCCCACTACCAATCACACTACCAATCGCACTACCAATCCCACTACCAATCCCACTACCAATCCCACTACATCTACCAATCCCACTATAAATCCCACTACCAATCCCACTACCACTACTACTACCAATCCCACTTCCAATCCCACTACCACTACCACTTCCAATCCCACTACCACTAAGCAATTGGTCTCGGCCCGCCGAATTGCCCCAAATTGTTACAGATTGATCCTGCGAAAGTGCAGGAATCCGTCGCAGCGTGCCGAATTGTGCTGAATTTTTGCACATTGGACCAAAGACAGTGCAGCAATCGGTTGCAGCGCGCCGAATTGTGCCGAATAACATATTGCACATTGAACCTGCGAAAGTGGGATTGGTAGTAGTAGTGGTAGTGGTAGTGGGATTGGTAGTGGGATTGGTAGTGGGATTGGTAGTGGTAGTGGGATTGGTATTGGGATTGGTAGTGGGATTGGTAGTGGGATTGGTAGTGGGATTGGTAGTGGGATTGGCAGTGGTAGTGGTAGTGGTAGTGGGATTGGTAGTGGGATTGGTAGTGGCATTGGTAGTGGAAATTGTAGTAGTAGTGGGATTGGTAGGGGAATTGGTAGTGGTAGTGGTAGTGCGATTGGTAGTGGGATTGGTAGTGGGATTGGTAGTGGAATTGGTAGTGGGATTGCTAGTGGTAGTGGGATTGGTAGTGGGATTGGTAGTGGGATTGGTAGTGCGATTGGTAGTGGTAGAGGTAGTGGGATTGGTAGTTGGATTGGTAGTGGTAATTGTAATGGTAGTGCGATTGGTAGTGGTAATAATAGCTGTAGTGGGATTAGTAGTGGGATTGGTAGTGGTAGTGGTAGTGGGATTGGTAGTGGGATTGGTAGTGGTAATTGTAATGGTAGTGGGATTGGTAGTGGTAATAATAGTTGTAGTGGGATTAGCAGTGGGATTGGTAGTGGTAGTGGTAGTGGGATTGGACGTAGTAGTGGTAGTGGTATTGGCTGCAGTATTGGTAGGGGGATAGGTAGTGGGATTGGTTGTGGTAGTGGTAGTGGTAGTGGGATTTTTAGTGGGACTGGTAGTGGTAATTGAAGTGGGATTGCGGGATCAATCTGTAACAATTCAATGTAATACGGCTCGCTGCGACGGATTGGTGCTCTTTTGCGGGATCAATCTGTAACAATTTGGCGCAATTCGGGACGCAGCGACAGATTGGTGCACTTTCGCAGAACCAATCTGTAAAAATTCGGCGCGCTACAACGGATTGCTGCAATATCGCCGGATCAATCTGCAACAATTCGTGGCAATTCGGCGAGCTGAGACCGATTGCTTCACTATGGCGGGATCAATCAGCAACAATTCGGTGCAATTCGGCGCGCTGAGACGGATTGCTGCACTTTCGCAGGATCAATCTGCAATATGTTATTCGGCACAATTCGGCGCGCTGCAACCGATTGCTGCACTGTCTTAGATCCAATCTGCAAAAATTCAGCACAATTCGGCACGCTGCGACGGATTCCCGCACTTTCGCAGGATCAATCTGTAACAATTCGGGGCAATTCGGCGCGCCGAGACTAATTGCTTAGTGGTAGTGGGATTGGTAGTGGTAGTGGTAGTGGGATTGGTAGAGGGATTGGTAGTGGTAGTGGTAGTGGAAATTTTAATGGTAGTGGGATTGGTAGGGGAATTGGTAGTGGTAGTGGTAGTGGGATTGTAAGTGGTAGTGGTAGTGGGATTGGTAGTGGGATTGGTAGTGGTAGAAGGTAGTGGTAGTGGGATTGGTAGTGGGATTGGTAGTGGGATTGGTAGTGGGATTGGTAGTGGTAGTGGGATTGGTAGTGGGATTGGTATTGGAAGTGGTAGTGGGATTGGTAGTGGGATTGGTAGTGGGATTAGTAGTGGGATTGGTAGTGGGATTGGTAGTAGTAGTGGTAGTGGTAGTGGGATTGGTTGTGCGATTGGTAGTGGTAGTGGTAGTGGGATTGGTAGTGCGATTGGTAGTGGGATTGGTAGTGGTAGTGGTAGTGGTAGTGGGATTGGTAGTGGGATTGGTAGTGTAAGTGGTAGTGGTGGTGCGATTGGTAGTGGGATATGTTGTGGTAGTGGTAGTGGTAGTGAGATTGGTTGTGGGATTGGTAGTGGTAGTGGTAGTGGGATTGGTAGTGGGATTGGTAGTGGTAGTGGTAGTGGTGGTGGGATTGGTAGTGGGATAGGTAGTGGTAGTGGGATTGGTAGTGGGATTGGTAGTGGTAGTGGTAGTGGTAGTGGTAGTGGGATTGGTAGTGGGATTGGTAGTGGGAGTGGTAGTGAGATTGGTAGTGGGATTGGTAGTGGGATTGGTAGTGGGATTGGTAGTGGTAGTGGTAGTGGGATTGGTAGTGGTAGTGGTAGTGGGATTGGTAGTGGGATTGGTATTGGGATTGGTAGTGGCAGTGTTAGTGGTAGTGGGATTGGTAGTGGTAGTGGTAGTGGGATTGGTAGTGGGATAGGTAGTGGTAGTGGTAGTGGGATTGGTAGTGGGATTGGTAGTGGTAGTGGTAGTGGAAATATTAGTGGTAGTGGGATTGGTAGGGGAATTGGTAGTGGTAGTGGTAGTGGGATTGTAAGTGGTAGTGGTAGTGGGATTGGTATTGGGATTGGTAGTGGTAGATGGTAGTGGTAGAGGGACTGGTAGTGGGATTGGTAGTGGGATTGGTAGTGGTAGTGCGATTGGTAGTGGGATTGGTAGTGGGATTGGTAGTGGGATTGGTGGTGGGATTGGTAGTGGGATTGGTAGTCGGATTGGTAGTGGTAGTGGTAGTGGGATTGGAAGTGGGATTGGTAGTGGGATTGGTAGTGGGATTGGTAGTGGGATTGGTAGTGGTAGTGGTAGTGGTAGTGGTAGTGGTAGTGGTAGTGGGATTGGTAGTGTAAGTGGTAGTGGTAGTGGGATTGGTAGTGGGATTGGTAGTGATAGTGGTAGTGGTAGTGGGATTGGTTGTGGGATTGGTAGTGTAAGTGGTAGTGGTAGTGGGATTGGTAGTGGGATTGGTAGTGGTAGTTGTAGTGGTAGTGGGATTGGTAGTGCGATTGGTAGTGGGATTGGTAGTGGGATTGGTAGTGGGATTGGCAGTGGTAGTGGTAGTGGTAGTGGGATTGGTAGTGGGATAGGTAGTGGCATTGGTAGTGGAAACTGTAGTAGTAGTGGGATTGGTAGAGGAAATGGTAGTGGTAGTGGTAGTGGGATTGGTAGTGGGATTGGGAATGGGATTGGTAGTGGAATTGGTAGTGGGATTGCTAGTGGTAGTGGGATTGGTAGTGGGATTGGTAGTGGGATTGGTAGTGGGATTGGTAGTGGTAGAGGTAGTGGGATTGGTAGTGGGATTGGTTGTGGTAATTGTAATGGTAGTGGGATTGGTAGTGGTAATAATAGTTGTAGTGGGATTAGTAGTGGGATTGGTAGTGGTAGTGGTAGTGGGATTGGTAGTGGGATTGGTAGTGGTAATTGTAATGGTAGTGGGATTGGTAGTGGTAATAATAGTTGTAGTGGGATTAGAAGTGGGATTGGTAGTGGTAGTGGTAGTGGGATTGGAAGTGGTAGTGGTAGTGGTATTGGCTGCAGTATTGGTAGGGGGATAGGTAGTGGGATTGGTTGTGGTAGTGGTAGTGGTAGTGGGATTTTTAGTGGGATTGGTAGTGGTAATTGAAGTGGGATTGCGGGATCAATCTGTAACAATTCAGTGCAATACGGCTCGCTGCGACGGATTGGTGCTCTTTTGCGGGATCAATCTGTAACAATTTGGCGCAATTCGGGACGCAGCGACAGATTGGTGCACTTTCGCAGAACCAATCTGTAAAAATTCGGCGCGCTACAACGGATTGCTGCAATATCGCCGGATCAATCTGCAACAATTCGTGGCAATTCGGCGAGCTGAGACTGATTGCTTCACAATGGCGGGATCAATCAGCAACAATTCGGTGCAATTCGGCGCGCTGAGACGGATTGCTGCACTTTCGCAGGATCAATGTGCAATATGTTATTCGGCACAATTCGGCGCGCTGCAACCGATTGCTGCACTGTCTTAGATCCAATCTGCAAAAATTCAGCACAATTCGGCACGCTGCGACGGATTCCCGCACTTTCGCAGGATCAATCTGTAACAATTCGGGGCAATTCAGCACGCCGAGACTAATTCCTTAGTGGTAGTGGGATTGGTAGTGGTAGTGGTAGTGGGATTGGTAGTGGAATTGGTAGTAGTAGTGGTAGTGGTAGTGGGATTGGTAGTGGGATTGGTAGTGGGATTGGTACTGGTAGTTGGATTGGTAGTGGGATTGGTAGTGGGATTGGTAGTGGGATTGGTAGTGGGATTGGTAGTGGTAGTGGTAGTGGGATTGGTAGTGGGATTGGTAGTGGTAGTGGAAGTGGATATTGTAATGGTAGTGGGATTGGTAGGGGAATTGGTAGTGGTAGTGGTAGTGGGATTGTAAGTGGTAGTGGTTGTGGGATTGGTAGTGGGATTGGTAGTGGTAGAAGGTAGTGGTAGTGGGATTGGTAGTGGGATTGGTAGTGGGATTGGTAGTGGTAGTGGGATTGGTAGTGGGATTGGTAGTGCGATTGGTAGTGGGATTGGTGGTGGGATTGGTAGTGGGATTGGTAGTGGGATTGGTATTGGTAGTGGTAGTGGGATTGGTAGTGGGATTGGTAGTGGGATTGGTAGTGGGATTGGTAGTGGGATTGGTAGTGGGATTGGTAGTGGTAGTGGTAGTGGTAGTGGGATTGGTTGCGGGATTGGTAGTGGTAGTGGTAGTGGGATTGGTAGTGGGATTGGTAGTGGGATTGGTAGTGGTAGTGGTAGTGGTAGTGGGATTGGTAGTGGGATTGGTAGTGTAAGTGGTAGTGGTAGTAGGATTGGTAGTGGAATTGGTAGTGGTAGTGGTAGTGGTAGTGGGATTGGTTGTGGGATTGGTAGTGGTAGTGGTAGTGGGATTGGTAGTGGGATTGGTAGTGGTAGTGGTAGTGGTGGTGGGATTGGTAGTGGGATTGGTAGTGGTAGTGGGATTGGTAGTGGGATTGGTAGTGGTAGTGGTAGTGGGATTGGTAGTGGGATTGGTAGTGGGATTGGTAGTGGGATTGATAGTGGGATTGATAGTGGGATTGGTAGTGGGATTGGTAGTGGTAGTGGTAGTGGGATTGGTAGTGGGATTGGTAGTGGTAGTGGAAGTGGAAACATTAGTGGTAGTGGGATTGGTAGGGGAATTGGTAGTGGTAGTGGTAGTGGGATTGTAAGTGGTAGTGGTAGTGGGATTGGTAGTGGGATTGGTAGTGGTAGAAGGTAGTGGTAGAGGGACTGGTAGTGGGATTGGTAGTGGGATTGGTAGTGGTAGTGGTATTGGTAGTGGGATTGGTAGTGGGACTGGAAGTGGGATTGGTGGTGGGATTGGTAGTGGGATTGGTAGTGGGATTGGTAGTGGTAGTGGTAATGGGATTGGAAGTGGGATTGGTAGTGGGATTGGTAGTGGGATTGGTAGTGGGATTGGTAGTGGTAGTGGTAGTGGTAGTGGGATTGGTAGTGTAAGTGGTAGTGGTAGTGGGATTGGTAGTGGGATTGGTAGTAGTAGTGGTAGTGGTAGTGGGCTTGGTTGTGGGATTGGTAGTGGTAGTGGTAGTGGTAGTGGGATTGGTTGTGGGATTGGTAGTGGTAGAGGTAGTGGGATTGGTAGTGGGATTGGTAGTGGTAGTGGTAGTGGTAGTGGGATTGGTAGGGGATTGGTAGTGGGATTGGTAGTGGTAGTGGGATTGGTAGTGGGATTTGTAGTGGTAGTGGTAGTGGGATTGGTAGTGGGATTGGTAGTAGTAGTGGTAGTGGTAGTAAGATTGGTAGTGGGATTGGTAGTGGGATTGGTAGTGGTAGTGGGATGGGTAGTGGGATTGGTAGTGGTAGTGGGATTGGTAGTGGGATTGGTAGTGGGATTGGTAGTGGGATTGGTAGTGGGATTGGTAGTGGGATTGGTAGTGGGATTGGTAGTGGTAGTGGTAGTGGGATTGGTAGTGGGATTGGTAGTGGTAGTGGTACTGGAAATTTTAGTGGTAGTGGGATTGGTAGGGGAATTGGTAGTGGTAGTGGTAGTGGGATTGTAAGTGGTAGTGGTAGTGGGATTGGTAGTGGTAAAAGGTAGTGGTAGTTGGATTGGTCGTGGGATTGGTTGTGGGATTGGTAGTGGGATTGGTAGTGGGATTGGTAGTGGTAGTGGGATTTGTAGTGGGATTGGTAGTGGGATTGGTAGTGGGATTGGTAGTGGGATTGGTAGTGGGATTGGTAGTGGGATTGATAGTGGGATTGGTAGTGGTAGTGGTAGTGGGATTGGTAGTGGGATTGGTAGTGGGATTGGTAGTGGTAGTGGTAGTGGTAATGGGATTGGTTGTGGGATTGGTAGTGGTAGTGGTAGTGAGATTGGTAGTGGGATTGGTAGTGGTAGTGGTAATGGGATTGGTAGTGGGATTGGTAGTGGTAGAAGGTAGTGGTAGTGGGATTGGTAGTGGGATTGGTAGTGGGATTGGTATTAGTAGTGGGATTGGTATTAGTAGTGGGATTGGTAGTGGGATTGGTAGTGGGATTGGTAGTGGGATTGGTGGTGGGATTGGTAGTGGTAGTGTTAGTGGTAGTGGGATTGGTAGGGGGATTGGTAGTGGGATTGGTAGTGGTAGTGGGATTTTTAGTAGGATTGGTAGTGGGATTGGTAGTGGTAGTGGTAGTGGGATTGGTAGTGGGATTGGTAGTGGAAATTTTAGTGGTAGTGGGATTGGTAGGGGAATTGGTAGTGGTAGTGGTAGTGGTAGTGGGATTAGTTGTGGGATTGGTAGTGGTAGTGGTAGTGGGATTGGTAGTGGGATTGGTAGTGGGATTGGTAGTGGGATTGGTAGTGGTAGTGGTAGTGGGATTGGTAGTGGGATTGGTAGTGGTAGAAGGTAGTGGTATTGGGATTGGTAGTGGGATTGGTAGTGGGATTGGTAGTGGTAGTGGGATTGGTAGTGGGATTGGTAGTGGGATTGGTAGTGGGATTGGTGGTGGGATTGGTAGTGGTAGTGTTAGTGGTATTGGAATTGGTAGGGGGATTGGTAGTGGGATTGGTAGTGGTTGTGGGATTGGTAGTGGGATTGGTAGTGGTAGTGGTAGTGGGATTGGTAGTGGGATTGGTAGTAGAAGTGGTAGTGGTAGTGGGAATGGTAGTGGGATTGGTAGTGGGATTGGTAGTGGTAGTGGGATTGGTAGTGGGATTGGTAGTGGGATTGGTAGTGGGATTGGTAGTGGGATTGGTAGTGGGATTGGTAGTGGGATTGGTAGTGGTAGTGGTAGTGGGATTGGTAGTGGGATTGGTAGTGGTAGTGGTAGTGGAAATTTTAGTGGTAGTGGGATTGGTAGGGGAATTGGTAGTGGTAGTGGTAGTGGGATTGTAAGTTGTAGTGGTAGTGGGATTGGTAGTGGGATTGGTAATGGTAGAAGGTATTTGTAGCAGGATTGGTAGTGGGATTGGTAGTGGTAGTGGTAGTGGTAGTGGGATTGGTAGTGGGATTGGTAGTGGGATTGGTAATGGGATTGGTGGTGGCATTGGAAGTGGGATTGGTAGTGGGATTGGTAGTGGTAGTGGTAGTGGGATAGGTAGTGGGATTGGTAGTGGGATTGGTAGTGGGATTGGTAGTGGGATTGGTAGTGTAAGTGGTAGTGGTAGTGGGATTGGTAGTGGGATTGGTAGTGGTAGTGGTAGTGGTAGTGGGATTGGTTGTGGGATTGGTAGTGGGATTGGTAGTGGTAGTGGGATTGGTAGTGGGATTGGTAGTGGGATTGGTAGTGGGATTGGTATTGGGATTGGTAGTGGGATTGGTAGTGGTAGTGGTAGTGGGATTGGTAGTGGGATTGGTAGTGGTAGTGGTAGTGGAAATTTTAATGGAAGTGGGATTGGTAGGGGAATTGGTAGTGGTAGTGGTAGTGGGATTGTAAGTGGTAGTGGTAGTGGGATTGGTAGTGGGATTGGTAGTGGTAGTGGTAGTGGTAGTAGGATTGGTAGTGGGATTGGTAGTGGTAGTGGGATTGGTAGTGGGATTGGTAGTGGTAGTGGTAGTGGGATTGGTAGTGGGATTGGTAGTAGTAGTGGTAGTGGCAGTGTGATTGGTAGTGGGATTGGTAGTGGGATTGGTAGTGGTAGTGGGATTGGTAGTGGGATTGGTAGTGGGATTGGTAGTGGGATTGGTAGTGGGATTGGTAGTGGGATTGGTAGTGGGATTGGTAGTGGTAGTGGTAGTGGGATTGGTAGTGGGATTGGTAGTGGTAGTGGTAGTGGAAATTTTAATGGTAGTGGGATTGGTAGGGGAATTGGTAGTGGTAGTGGTAGTGGGATTGTAAGTGGTAGTGGTAGTGGGATTGTTAGTGGGATTGGTAGTGGTAGAAGGTAGTGGTAGTGGGATTGGTAGTGGGATTGGTAGTGGGATTGGTAGTGGTAGTGGGATTGGTAGTGGGATTGGTAGTGGGATTGGTAGTGGGATTGGTGGTGGGATTGGTAGTGGGATTGGTAGTGGGATTGGTAGTGGGAGTGGTAGCGGGATTGGTAGTGGGATTGGTAGTGGGATTGGTTGTGGGATGGGTAGTGGGATTGGAAGTGGTAGTGGTAGTGGTAGTGGGATTGGTAGTGGGATTGGTAGTGGGATTGGTAGTGGTAGTGGTAGTGGGATTTGTAGTGGGATTGGTAGTGTAAGTGGTAGTGGTAGTGGGATTGGTAGTGGGATTGATAGTGGTAGTGGTAGTGATAGTGGGATTTGTTGTGGGATTGGTAGTGGTAGTGGTAGTGGGATTGGTAGTGGGATTGGTAGTGGTAGTTGTAGTGGTGGTGGGATTGGTAGTGGGATTGGTAGTGGTAGTGGGATTGGTAGTGGGATTGGTAGTGGTAGTGGTAGTGGGATTGGTAGTGGGATTGGAAGTGGGATTGGTAGTGGGATTGGTAGTGGGATTGGTAGTGGGATTGGTAGTGGTAGTGGTAGTGGGATTGGTAGTGGGATTGGTAGTGGTAGTGGTAGTGGAAATATTAGTGGTAGTGGGATTGGTAGGGGAATTGGTAGTGGTAGTGGTAGTGGGATTGTAAGTGGTAGTGGTAGTGGGATTGGTATTGGGATTGGTAGTGGTAGAAGGTAGTGGTAGTGGGACAGGTAGTGGGATTGGTAGTGGGATTGGTAGTGGTAGTGGTAGTGGGATTGGAAGTGGGATTGGTAGTGGGATTGGTAGTGGGATTGGTAGTGGGATTGGTAGTTGTGGTGGTAGTGGTAGTGGGATTGGTTGTGGGATTGGTAGTGGTAGTGGTTGTGGGATTGGTAGTGGGATTGGTAGTGTAAGTGGTAGTGGTAGTGGGATTGGTAGTGTGATTGGTAGTGGTAGCGGTAGTGGTAGTGGGATTGGTTGTGGGATTGGTAGTGTAAGTGGTAGTGGTAGTGGGATTGGTAGTGGGATTGTTAGTGGTAGTGGTAGTGATAGTGGGATTGGTTGTGGGATTGGTAGTGGTAGTGGTAGTGGGATTTGTAGTGGGATTGGTAGTGGTAGTGGTAGTGGTGGTGGGATTTGTAGTGGGATTGGTAGTGGTAGTGGGATTGGTAGTGGGATTGGTAGTGGTAGTGGTAGTGGGATTGGTAGTGGGATTGATAGTGGGTTTGGTAGTGGGATTGGTAGTGGGATTGGTAGTGGGATTGGTAGTGGGATTGGTAGTGGGATTGGTAGTGGTAGTGGTAGTGGGATTGGTAGTGGGATTGGTAGTGGTAGTGGTAGTGGAAATATTAGTGGTAGTGGGATTGGTAGGGGATTTGGTAGTGGTAGTGGTAGTGGGATTGTAAGTGGTAGTGGTAGTGGGATTGGTATTGGGATTGGTAGTGGTAGAAGGTAGTGGTAGTGGGACTGGTAGTGGGATTGGTAGTGGGATTGGTAGTGGTAGTGGTAGTGGGATTGGAAGTGGGATTGGTAGTGGGATTGGTAGTGAGATTGGTAGTTGTAGTGGTAGTGGTAGTGGGATTGGTTGTGAGATTGGTAGTGGTAGTGGTAGTGGGATTGGTAATGGGATTGGTAGTGTAAGTGGTTGTGGTAGTGGGATTGGTAGTGGGATTGGTAGTGGTAGTGGTAGTGGTAGTGGGATTGGTTGTGGGATTGGTAGTGTAAGTGGTAGTGGTAGTGGGATTGGTAGTGGGATTGGTAGTGGTAGTGGTAGTGGTAGTGGGATTGGTTGAGGGATTGGTAGTGGTAGAGGTAGTGGGATTGGTAGTGGGATTGGTAGTGGTAGTGGTAGTGGTAGTGGGATTGGTAGTGGGATAGGTAGTGGTAGTGGGATTGGTAGTGGGATTTGTAGTGGTAGTGGTAGTGGGATTGGTAGTGGGATTGGTAGTAGTAGTGGTAGTGTTAGTGGGATTGGTAGTGGGATTGGTAGTGGGATTGGTAGTGGTAGTGGGATTGGTAGTGATATTGGTTGTGGGATTGGTAGTGGGATTGGTAGTGGGATTGGTAGTGGGATTGGTAGTGGGATTGGTAGTGGTAGTGGTAGTGGGATTGGTAGTGGGATTGGTAGTGGTAGTGGTGCTGGAAATTTTAGTGGTAGTGGGATTGGTAGGGGAATTGGTAGTGGTAGTGGTAGTGGGATTGTAAGTGGTAGTGGTAGTGGGATTGGTAGTGGGATTGGTAGTGGTAAAATGTAGTTGTAGTGGGATTAGTATTGGGATTGGTAGTTGGATTGGTAGTGGTAGTGGGATTGGTAGTGGGATTGGTAGTGAGATTGGTAGTGGGATTGGTGGTGGGATTGGTAGTGGGATTGGTAGTGGGATTGGAAGTGGTAGTGGTAGTGGGATTTGTAGTGGGATTGGTAGTGGGAATGGTAGTGGAGTTGGTAGTGGTAGTGGTAGTGGTTGTGGGATTGGTAGTGCGATTGGTAGTGGGATTGGTAGTGGGATTGGTAGTGCTGAATTTTTGCACATTGGACCAAAGACAGTGCAGCAATCGGTTGAGGCGCGCCGAATTTTGCCGAATAACATATTGCAGATTGATCCTGCGAAAGTGCAGCAATCCGTCTCAGCTCGCCGAATTGCGCCGAATTGTTGCAGATTGATCCCGCCATAGTGAAGCAATCGGTCTCAGCGCACCGAATTGCCACGAATTGTTGCAGATTGATCCGGCGATAGTGCAGCAATCCGTTGTAGCGCGCCGAATTGTTACAGATTGGTTCCGCGAAAGTGCTGCAATCCGTCGCAGCGCGCCGAATTGCGCCAAATTGTTACAGATTGATCCCGCAAAAGTGCACCAATCCGTCGTAGCGCGCCGAATTGCGCCGAATTGTTACAGATTGATCCCGCAATCCCACGTCAATTACCACTACCAATCCTACTACCAATCCCACAACCAATTCCACTACCACTACCACTTCCACTACCAATCCCACTACCACTACCACTACCAATCCCACTACCAATCTCACTACCAATCCCACTACCACTACCACTAGTATTCCCACTACCAATCCCACTACCAATCCCACCACCAATCCCACTACCAATCCCACTACCAATCCCACTACCATTCCCACTAACACTACCAATCCCACTACCAATCCCACTACCAATCCCACTACCACTACCACTACCACTACCAATCCCACTACAATCCCACTACCACTACCACTTACAATCCCACTACCACTACCACTACCATTTCCCCTACCAATCCCACTACCACTCCAATTTCCACCACCAATCCCACTACCAATCCCACTACCACTACTACTACCACTACCAATCCCACTACCAATCCCACTACCAATCCCACCACTACCAATCCCACTACCAATCCCACTACCAATCCCACTACCAATCCCACTACCACTACCAATCCCACTACCAATCCCACTATACCAATCCCACTACCACTACCACTACTACTACCAATCCCACTACCAATCCCACTACCACTACCACTACCAATCCCACTACCACTAAGCAGTCGGTCTCGGCGCGCCGAATTGCCCCAAATTGCTACAGATAGATCCTGCCAAAGTGAAGGAATCCGTCGCAGCGTGCCGAATTGTGCTGAATTTTTGCAGATTTGACCAAAGAAAGTGCAGCAATCGGTCGCAGCGCGCCGAATTGTGCCGAATAACATATTGCAGATTGATCCTGCAAAAGTGCAGCAATCCGTCTCAGCGCGTAGAATTGCGCCGAATTGTTGCAGATTGATCCCGCCATAGTGAAGCAATCGGTCTCAGCGTGCCGAATTGCCCCTAATAGTTGTAGATTGATCCGCCGATAGTGTAGCAATCCGTCGCAGCGCGCCGAATTGCGACATATTGTTACAGATTGATCCCACCAAAGTGCACCAATCCGTCGCAGCGCGCCGAATTGCGCCAATTTGTTACAGATTGATCCCGCCATAGTGAAGCAATCGGTCTCAGCGCACCGAATTGCCACGAATTGTTGCAGATTGATCCGGCGATAGTGCACCAATCCGTCGCAGCGCGCCGAATTGCGCCATATTGTTGCAGACTGATCCCGAAAAGTGCACCAAACCTTCGCAGCGCGCCGAATTGCGCTGAATTGTTACAGATTGATCCCGCAATCCCACGTCAATTACCACTACCAATCCTACTACCAATCCCACAACCAATCCCACTACCATAACCACTACCACTACCAATCCCACTACCACTACCATTACCAATCCCACTACCAATCCCACTACCAATCCCACTACCACTACCACTAGTATTCCCACTACCAATCCCACTACCAATCCAACCACCAATCCCACTACCAATCCCACTACCAATCCCACTACCATTCTCACTACCACAACCAATCCCAACTTCCAATCCCACTACCACTACCACTACCACTACCAATCCCACTACAATCCCACTTCCACTACCACTTACAATCCCACTACCACTACCACTACCAATTCCCCTACCAATCCCACTACCACTCCAATTTCCACTACCAATCTTACTACCAATCCCACTACCAATCCCACTACCACTACCAATCCCACTACCAATCCCACTACCAATCCCACTACCACTACCACTACTACTACCAATCCCACTACCAATCCCACTACCTCTACCACTACCAATCCCACTACCACTAAGCAATCGGTCTCGGCGCGCCGAGTTGCCCCAAATTGTTACAGATTGATCCTGCGAAAGTGCAGGAATCCGTCGCAGCGTGCCGAATTGTGCTGATTTTTTGCAGATTGGACCAAAGAAAGTGCAGCAATCGGTCGCAGCGCGCCGAAATGTGCCGAATAACATATTGCAGATTGATCCTGCAAAAGTGCAGGAATCCGTCGCAGCGTGCCGAATTGTGCTGAATTTTTGCAGATTGGACCAAAGAAAGTGCACCAATCCGTCGCAGCGCGCCGAATTGCGCTGAATTGTTACAGATTGATCCCGCAATCCCACTTCAATTACCACTACCAATCCCACTACTAATCCCACTCCCAATCCCACTACCACTACCACTACCACTACCAATCCCACTACTAATCCCACTAACTCTACCACTACCACTAGCAATCCCACTACCACTACCACTACCAATCCCACTACCAATCCCACTACCAATCCCACTACCAATCCCACTACAACTACCTACCACTACCAATCCCACTACATATCCCACTACCAATCCCACTACAAATCCCACTACCACTACCTCTACCAATCCCACTACCAATCCCACTACCAATCCCACTACCAATCCCAATACCAATCCCACTACCACTACCAATCCTACTTCCAATCCCACTACCAATCCCACTACCACTACCACTACCATAACCAATCCCACTACCAATCCCACTACCACTACCACTACCAATCCCACTACCAATCCCACTACCACTACAATTTCCACTACCAATACCACTACCAATCCCACAACCAATCCCACTACGAATCCCACTACCACTACCACTACAACTAACAATCCCACTACCAATCCCACTACCAATCCCACTACCATTCCCACTACCAATCCCACTACCAATCCCACTACATCTCCCTATCCCACTACCAATCCCACTACCAATCCCACTACCACTACCACTACTACTACCAATCCCACTACCAATCCCACTACCACTACCACTACCAATCCCACTACCACTAAGCAATCGGTCTCGGCGCGCCGAATTGCCCCAAATTGTTACAGTGGGATTGGTAGTGGGATTGGTAGTGGGATTGGTAGTGGGATTGGTAGTGGTAGTGGTAGTGGTAGTGGGATTGGTAGTCAACTATATATTTGCATGACTCCAGCAGGAGTCTAGTATGTCAGTATGCAAGACTCCTGCTGGAGTCAAGTATCTCAATGTATGACTTCTGCAGGAGTCAAGAATCTCCATGTATGACTCCTGCAGGAGTCAAGTATGTCAGTATGTAATACTCCTGTAGGAGTGAAGTATGTTACTCAAGAATTTCAATGTATGACTCTTGCAGGAGTCAAGTATTTAAATCATGACTCCTGCAAAAGTCAAGTATGTCAATGTGTCTGACTCCTGCAGGAGTCAAGTATTTCAATGTATGACTCCTGCAGGAGTCAAGTATTTCAATATGTATGACTCCTGCAGAAGTCAAGTATTTCAGTATGTATGACTCCTGCAGGAGTCACACATATATTTGCATGACTCCAGCAGGAGTCAAGAATGTCAATATGTATGACTCTTGCAGGAGTCAAGTATCTCCATGCATGACACCTGCAGGAGTAAAGAATGAGAGTATCAATGACTCCTGCAGGAGTCAAGTTTTTCGATGTATGACTCCCGCAGGAGTCAAGTATTTCAATGTATGACTCCTGCAGGAGTCAAATATGTCAATATGTATGACTCCTGCAGGAGTCAAGTATCTCCAATCATGACTCCTGCAGGAGTCAAGTATGTCAGTAAGAATGCCTCCTGCAGGAGTCATATGTCAATTTGTATGACTCCTGCAGGAGTGAGCAATCTCCATGTATGACTCCTGCAGGAGTCAAGTATGTCAGAAAGTATGAGTCCTGCAGGAGTCAAGTATGTCAATATGTATGACTCCTGCAGGAGTCAACTATATATTTGCATGACTCCTGCAGGAGTCAAGTATGTCAGTATGCATGACTCCTGCAGGAGTCAAGTATCTCAATGTATGACTCCTGCAGGAGTCAAGTATGTCACTATGCATGACTCCTGACGGAGTCAAGTATGTCAATATGTATAACTCCTGCAGTAGTCAAGTATGTCACTCAAGTATTTCAATGTATGACTCCTGCCGGAGTCAATTATTTCAATTATGACTCCTGCAGGAATCAAGTATTTCAATATGTATGACTCCTGCATGAGTCAATTATCTCCATGTATGACACCTGAAGGAGTCAAGTTTGTCAGTATCAATGACTACTACAGGAGTCATATGTCAATATGTATGACTCCGGCAGGAGTGACCAATCTCCAAGTATGACTCCCGCTGGTGTGAAATATGTCACTATGAATGACTCCTGCAGGAGTCACGTATCTCCAAGCATGACTCCTGCAGGAGTCAAGTATGTCAGTATGTGTGATATTTGCAGGAGTCAAGTATGTCACTCAAGTATTTCAATGAATGACTCCTGCAGGAGTCAATTATTTCAATTATGACTCCTGCAGGAGTCAAGTATGTCAGTATGTCTGACTTCTGCAGGAGTCAATTATATCAATGTATGACTCCTGCAGGAGTCAAGTATGTCAATATGTCTGACTCCTGCAGGAGTCAAGTATTTCAATGTATGACTCCTGCAGGAGTCAAGTATCTCCATGCATGACTCCTGCAGAAGTCAAGAATGTCAGTATGTATGACTCCTGAAGGAGTCAAGTATGTCACTCAAGAATTTCAATGTAGATGACTCCTACAGGAGTCAAGAATTTCAATAATGACTCCTGCAGGAGTCAAGTATGTCAATATGTCTGACTCCTGCAGGAGTCAAGTATTTCAATGAATGACTCCTGCAGGAGTCAAATATGTCACTATGAATGACTTCTGCAGGAGTCAAGTATTGCAATGTATGACTCCTACAAGAGTCAAGTTTGTCAGTATGCATGACTCCTGCGGGAGTAAAATATTTCAATGAAGGACTCCTGCAGGAGTAAAGTATGTCTATATGTATGACTCCTCCAGGAGTCATGTATCTCCATGCTTGAATCCTGCAGGAGTCAAGTATGTCAGTATGTGTGACTCCTGCATAAGTCAACTATATATTTGCATGACTCCTGCAGGAGTCAAGTATGTCAGTATGCAAGACTCCTGCAGGAGTCAAGTATCTCAATGTATGACTCCTGCAGGAGTCAAATATATCCATGCATGACTCCTGCAGGAGTCAAGTATGTCAGTATGTATGACTCCAGCAGGAATGAAGTATGTCAGTATGTATGACTCCTGCAGGATTAATACATATATTTGCATGACTCCTGCAGGATTAAAGTATGTCAGTATGCAAGACTCCTGCAGGGGTCAAGTATCACAATGAATGACTCCTGCAGGAGTCAAGTTTCTCCAAGCATGACTCCTGCAGGAGTCAAGTATGTCAGTATGTATGTCTCCCGCAGGAGTCAAGTATTTCAATGTATATCTCCTGCAGGAGTCAGTTATTTCAATTATGACTCCTGCAGGAGTCCAGTATGTCAATTTGTCTGACTCCTGCAGGAGTCAAGTATTTCAATGTATGACTCCTACAGGAGTCAAGTATTTCAATATGTATGACTCCTGCAGGAGTCAAGTATCTCCATGTATGACTCCTGAAGGAATCAAGTATGTCAGTATCAATGATTACTACAGGAGCCATATGTCAAAATGTATGACTCCTGCAGGAGGGAGCAATCTCAGTGTATGACTCCTGCAGGAGTCAAAAATGTCACTATGAATGACTCCTGCAGGATTCACGTATTTCAATATATGACTCCTGCAGGAGTGAAGTATTTCAATGAATGACTCCTGCAGGAGTCAAGAAAGTCAATATGTATGACTCTTGCAGGAGTCAAGGATCTCCATGCATGACACCTGCAGGAGTCAAGTATGTCAGTATCAACGCCTCCTGCAGGAGTCAAGTATTTCAATGTATGACTCCTGCAGTAGTCAAATATGTCAATATGTATCACTCCTGCAAGAGTCAAGTAACTCAATGCATGACTCCTGCAGTAGTCAAGTATGTCAGAATGTATGCGTCCTGCAGGAGTCAAGTATGTCAATATGTCTGACTCCTGCAGGAGTCAACTACATATATGCATGACTCCTGCAGGAGTCAAGTATTTCAGATTGGATGACTGCTGCAGGAGTCAAATATGTCACTATGAATGTTTCCATGACTCCTTCAGGAGTCAAGTATGTCAGTATGCAAGACTCCTGCAGGAGTCAAGTATCTCAATGTATGACTCCTGCAGGAGTCAAGTATCTCCATGCATGACTCCTGCAGAAGTCAAGTATGTCAGTATGTATGACTCCTGCAGGAGTCAAGTATGTCACTGAAGAATTTCAATGTATATGACTCCTGCAGGAGCCAAGTTTTCAATTATGACTCCTGCAGGAGTCAAGTACTTCAATGTATGACTCCTGCAGGAGTCAAATATGTCACTATGAATGACTCCTGCAGGAGTCAAGTATTGCAATGTATGACTCCTACAAGAGTCAAGTTTGTCAGTATGCATGACTCCTGCTGGAGTCAAATATTTCAATGAAGGACTCCTGCAGGAGTCAAGTATGTCAGTATGTGTGACTCCTGCATAAGTCAACTATATATTTGCATGACTCCTGCAGGAGTCAAGTATGTCAGTATGCAAGACTCCTGCAGGAGTCAAGTATCTCAATGTATGAATCCTGCAGGAGTCAAGTATGGCATCCATGCATGACTCCTGTAGGAGTCAAGTATGTCAGTATGTATGACTCCAGCAGGAATGAAGTATGTCAGTATGTATGACTCCTGCAGGATTAATACATATATTTGCATGACTCCTGCAGGATTAAAGTATGTCAGTATGCAAGACTCCTGCAGGGGTCAAGTATCACAATGAATGACTCCTGCAGGAGTCAAGTTTCTCCAAGCATGACTCCTGCAGGAGTCAAGTATGTCAGTATGTATGTCTCCCGCAGGAGTCAAGTATGTCACTCAAGTATTGCAATGTATATCTCCTGCAGGAGTCAATTATTTCAATTATGACTCCTGCAGGAGTCCAGTATGTCAATTTGTCTGACTCCTGCAGGAGTCAAGTATTTTGTAATGACCACCTGACTGCAGCAAAGAAGTGATTGGTATCAGCATACACGCATTTTTATATGTCATTAATTAAGCGCATGCGTATAAGGTATACACACAATTTATGATCTGTCAGCGTCTCGTTACATCACCCCCCTCTTCGTAAGAACTCGTCCCGAGTTAGGAATATGGAGATCTTCCATAGTAGCTTGGAGGTTTTCGATCTCTCGTTGGGTACCTTGGCTCTGGCTGGCCGTGGCCTTCACCTGCATCAGGGTCCGCTGGTAGATTTTCGGGTTCAATCTGTTGTTCTCTCGGCATCGGCGCTACGACTCTATGATCCAGTTCAGCATTCTCTGGTTCACTCTCTGCGCCATCGTCATCCATTAACTGCAACTGATGTCCAGGAAATCTGTTCTTTTGGAGAACGTCGGAACCTCCAGGTTCTGTCTGGCTCCGAACTTCTGGGCGAGAATCATCCAGTCGAGTATTTTCTGGGCATGGCTTCAATCGGTCAAAATGAACGACTTTCCGATTCTTCCGAGCTCTTCTTGTGTCTTGTATCCTGTACACCACCGATGATAACTTCTTGATGATTTTAAACGGTCCACTCCACGGACAGTGCAGTTTCCTTGCCATTCCTCGACCCACAACCGGGTTGTGCAACCACACCAAGTCCCCAATCTCAAACGGTTTCCCGTGTACTTTCGACTCATAGACCTCCTTCTGCCTCTCAACGGTAGTGCCAAGGTGCTCTCTGACTCTAGAGTAGGCATCTTCCAAACTCCTTTTCAGATTCTTTGCATACTCGTGGACTGGCTGAGGTTCAGTTGGAGTAGAGCCATAGATGATGTCCAGTGGGAGCTTCGCTTGTCGCCCGAACATCAGAAAAAACGGGGTAAAACCTGTTGAGGGGTGAACAGATGTATTATAAGCCATGCACACTTTCTTGAGACATTTATCCCACTCTACGGATAGTTCGTGCACTGTTGTCGCCAACATGCTAATCAACGTGCGATTGAATCGCTCTACTAGGCCGTCTGACTGGGGATGATACGGTGTTGTACGAGTTTTGTTGACATGAAGCAGCTTACAAATCTCCTGCACGAGGTTAGATTCAAATTGCCGACCCTGATCCGAATGAATCTGTTCGGGTATTGAAAATCGGCAAAATAATTCATCCACCAGTTTTGTTGCGACGGTTACAGCTTCTTGATTCGGAATACCGTAGGCTTCTACCCATCTAGAAAAATAGTCGGAGGCCACCAATACATACGTATTTCCACTCTCACCCGATGGGAACGGTCCGACAATGTCCACTGCCACTATCTGCATGGGGTACCCGGCTAACATGCTATGAAGAGGTGCTCTCCGTGTATGGGTCGGATTCTTTCGTGCTGCACAATGCGAACATGTTTTGCACCACATACGTACATCATTAGCGTGCCCCGGCCAATAGAACCGTTCCCGCAGTCGGCTCAACGTTTTAGCTTCACCCAAATGGCCTCCAGCAATTCCATCATGCAAGTGATGCATTATGTCAGAACGACTCACTTTTGGTGCCACTACCTGGAGATGGCTCCTCCCGTTTGCGTCTTCATGTCGTCGGTGCAGTATTCCGTCCACCATTTTCAGTTGGTCCCATTGTTCTGCCAGCTGGCAGCATTCTCGACTTCTTCCTTGAATGTCTGCGGGTCTCACCCTCGTACCTGAATGCATGGCTCGCAGCACGGGGCCAATAGCCTCATCCTTCTCCTGCAGCTCATGCATATTTTCGAAGTGCACAGGATCCTTTGACACCGTCACAGCATCCACATTGTGGCTTTTAACTTCATCCTCTCCGGTGGTATCACACCGTGACAGTGCATCAGCATTAGTGTGATTCCGTCCACTTCTGTGGATCACTTCAAAATCGAACTCCTGGAGTGACTCCAACCAACGCGCTGTTTGACCTTCGGGCTCCTTGAAGTTATAAAGCCACTGCAAGGAGCTATGATCTGTCCTTACGACAAAATGTCGGCCTAGGAGATAGTGTCGGAAATGTTTAGCAAATGTTACCACTGCAAGTAGTTCTTTTCTTGTGACGCTGTATTGTCTTTCAGCTTTGCTGAGTACTCGACTAGCGTAAGCCACCACTCGCTCCTGTCCGTCGTGTAATTGTGACAACACTGCACCAACTCCAGATTGACTGGCATCTGTGTCAAGAATAAACATT
Organism: Eunapius fragilis; assembly: GCA_963681505.1. Lineage (NCBI taxonomy): Eukaryota > Metazoa > Porifera > Demospongiae > Spongillida > Spongillidae > Eunapius > Eunapius fragilis. Next base: position 15,990,786 of record OY811972.1, on the reverse strand, counting down.
TTGGTAAAATCTGGAAATGCCAGAATAGGTGCCGACACTAAACGTGACTTCAACTCCAAAAACGCTGCTTCACACTCTGTAGTCCAGTTGAACTCGCGTCCTCTTTCCGTAAGGCGGTACAATGGCTTTGCAGTGGCCGCAAAATTATTGACGAACTTCCTATAGTACCCAACTAACCCCAAGAACGTCTGAACTTCCTGAACCGTTCGAGTTACAGCCCATTTCCGTACCGCGTCGATCTTGCCTGGATCTGTGGCTACACCATCCCTCGTGATCCTATGTCCCAGGTAAAGGATCTCCTTCTGAAAAAGATGACACTTAGAAGGTTTTAACCGCAGCCCCGCCCTCTTAATTCTGTCCAAAACTAACTGCAAATTGTCTAAGTGATTTTGAACTGTTTTTCCCACTACAACGATGTCATCAATATACACAAGGCAACTACTCCACTGGATGCCAGAAAGAACTAAATCCATTAACCGTTGAAATGTCGCGGGCGCGTTGCATAGTCCAAATGGCATCACTTTAAATTCGTACAAACCTTCATGAGTAGAGAAAGCAGTCTTGGCCCTATCCTCCTCGCTCATTTCGACTTGCCAGTAACCCCATAGAAGATCCAACGTGGAAAACCACTGGGAGCCACTCAAGGCTTCTATGGTGTCATCTATTCTGGGAAGGGGATAGGCATCCTTACGTGTGATCGTGTTTATCTTGCGATAATCCACGCAAAATCGGTAGGACCCATCCTTCTTCTGGACTACGACTATCGGTGACGCCCAGGGGCTTGATGACGGTTGAACGACATCTTTCTTCAACATGTCTTGAACCAACTGCCTGACGTGCTCCCTCTTCGTAGGAGGGACACGCCTACATGGCTGTTTGATAGGTGGATTATCGCCAGTAACAATGGAATGCTTGACCACCCCAGTCCGCCCTAACCCATCTTCTGCATCCGCAAAAACATCAGCATATGCTAACAGTAAGTGAAAAAGTTGGGATTTTTCCTCCACTGTCAAACCTACCCCACATTGCTCTGCCATTTCATGCAATACGTCCTGCTTGTGCATTGGTACCTCAGGTATTTCTTCAGCGGCAGTTTCGGTGAGTTGAATTGGAGCCAACATCCATTCATCCATCTTTTCTACCGTGGCAATCTTTGTTCCTTTGTGCACGACTACCTCTGTTGACAATGGGTTAACCATCCGGATAGGCACAGAACACAATGCATCTCCTTGTAGGGGAGATACGACTGCTGCTGCCACCAGTACTGACAAATTGGGATGTTCTCGACCCTCCAACAGCCATATCCCCCCATCCCTCTCACCTAGTTCTGTGTTTGCCAAGGTTTCCACCTCACTGAAGGGCGGAATTGTCACTGTTTCCAGTAGAGACACATTGACACATCCAATCTGACAGTGTTTTGTATTAGCTGCCTGTTTTGATAGTGGTACCTGGACTCCTTTGAACTGCAAGACCTTCTCGGATAAATCAACAACACAGTTATTTTTTTCTAAGAAGTCCAGACCCATGAGTGACTCCACCTTCAACATCTCAACCACTACAAAGTCTATGCTCACCATTTGTCCTTGAAGTTGGATGTCCATTGTAGTCATTCCATGAACTGGGACAGAACTCCCTTCAACACCAACCAATCTTCCTCCAGACCATTGTTCTAGACTACAATTGCTAGTTCCGCTTAACATGTTCCACACGTCTCTCCCAAGAAGACTCACGGCTGCCCCTGTATCGACCATCAACTGAATAGGCACACCTTGTACATATGCTGTTACGAAGTATGACAGAACAGGATTAACTGCTAAGCTATGCAAATTATCCTCTAGTTGGACCCGTCGCTGTTTACCCTCAATCACCGGGTCCCCTGGTGCTGAGGGTTTCTCGTTTTCCTGCGTCATCCTTTTTGCACATCCTCGAGAAAAATGGCCCTCCTGCCCACATTTAAAACATACCACTGGCTTTGTAGGTTTGCCGTTTGGAGCTGCGGCCTGTCCTCCTCTAGAAGATGGTGCCCTGCCCTTCCATTTGCTGTACTCAGAACCTCTGTCGTCAGTCTCCAGTCGCTCCAACCGCGCCACTATAGCATCTAACAAGGGAAGTACCACCCGGATAGCACATGCTGTGTCCACATCATTCCCACCGTCCGTCTGCCCGTGTACCACAGACACCCCAGCTTCTTTCTTTTGGCCGTGCGACAGGTATGACTCCATTTCTAGCGTCGCCGCGACTGCCTCTTCCAGCGTTTTCGGTCTTCCTTGACGAACTGCAAAGGCAACCTTAGTATCGTCTAGCTCACCTAGATACCTGTCCAACGCCAACAGCGCCTTAGCTTCCTCTCCAAGAGTCGGGAACGCTTTGTCCGCCAGGCAGCGCAGCGCGTCAGCGAAGTCACCCCACTGCTCTGCTCTCCGCCTGCGCCTAGAGTGAAATTCAGCCGCGTACAACTGCCGTTTGCTGTCCGGTTCGAAGCGCTTGTGGAGAGCTTCTTTCGCGGTGTCATAGGAGCCTCTCGCGTCTGCTGTCAACCGTTTCCATGCTACCTGAGCTTTACCTGTAAGCCGGACTGGTAGCCAGACTAGCTTCGCAGCATTATCCCAGCCGTTCACCAAGGCCGTTGCCTCAAAATGGTCAACCCAGTCTGTCCAGCTGGTGTCGCCAGAGTACGCGTCCGGTGAAATAAGGGGACGCTTTGCTTGCGCCATTGGTCCAGAGAGTACCGACTACGCCATTGTAATGACCACCTGACTGCAGCAAAGAAGTGATTGGTATCAGCATACACGCATTTTTATATGTCATTAATTAAGCGCATGCGTATAAGGTATACACACAATTTATGATCTGTCAGCGTCTCGTTACAATTTCAATGTATGACTCCTGCAGGAGTCAAGTATTTCAATATGTATGACTCCTGCAGGAGTCAAGTATCTCCATGTATGACTCCTGAAGGAATCAAGTATGTCAGTATCAATGATTACTACAGGAGCCATATGTCAAAATGTATGACTCCTGCAGGAGGGAGCAATCTCAGTGTATGACTCCTGCAGGAGTCAAAAATGTCACTATGAATGACTCCTGCAGGATTCACGTATTTCAATATATGACTCCTGCAGGAGTGAAGTATTTCAATGAATGACTCCTGCAGGAGTCAAGAAAGTCAATATGTATGACTCTTGCAGGAGTCAAGGATCTCCATACATGACACCTGCAGGAGTCAAGTATGTCAGTATCAACGCCTCCTGCAGGAGTCAAGTATTTCAATGTATGACTCCTGCAGTAGTCAACTATGTCAATATGTATCACTCCTGCAAGAGTCAAGTAACTCAATGCATGACTCCTGCAGTAGTCAAGTATGTCAGAATGTATGCGTACTGCAGGAGTCAAGTATGTCAATATGTATGACTCCTGCAAGAGTCAACTACATATATGCATGACTCCTGCAGGAGTCAAGTATGTCAGATTGGATGACTGCTGCAGGAGTCAAGTATGTCAGTATGCAAGACTCCTGCAGGAGTCAAGTATCTCAATGTATGACTCCTGCAGGAGTCAAGTATCTCCATGCATGACTCCTGCAGAAGTCAAGTATGTCAGTATGTATGACTCCTGCAGGAGTCAAGTATGTCACACAAGAATTTCAATGTATATGACGCCTGCAGGAGTCAAGTTTTCAATTATGACTCCTGCTGGAGTCAAGTACTTCAATGTATGACTCCTGCAGGAGTCAAATATGTCACTATGAATGACTCCTGCAGGAGTCAAGTATTGCAATGTATGACTCCTACAAGAGTCAAGTTTGTCAGTATGCATGACTCCTGCTGGAGTCAAATATTTGAATGAAGGACTCCTGCAGGAGTAAAGTATGTCTATATGTATGACTCCTCCAGGATTCATGTATCTCCATGCTTTAATCCTGCAGGAGTCAAGTATGTCAATATGTGTGACTCCTGCATAAGTCAACTATATATTTGCATGACTCCTGCAGGAGTCAAGTATGTCAGTATGCAAGACTCCTGCAGGAGTCAAGTATATCCATGCATGACTCCTGCAGGAGTCAAGTATGTCAGTATGTATGACTCCTGCAGGAGTCAAATATGTCAGTATGTATGACTCCTGCAGGATTAATACATACATTTGCATGACTCCTGCAGGATTCAAGTATGTCAGTATGCAAGACTCCTGCAGGGGTCAGGTATCTCAATGTATGACTCCTGCAGGAGTCAAGTTTTTCCAAGCATGACTCCTGCAGGAGTCAAGTATGTCAGTATGTATGACTCCTGCAGGAGTCAAGTATGTCACTCAAGTATTTCAATGTATATCTCCTGCAGGAGTCAATTATTTCAATTATGACTCCTGCAGGAGTGCAGTATGTCAATATGTCTGACTCCTGCAGGAGCCAAGTATTTCAATATGTATGACACCTGCAAAAGTCAAATATGTCTATATGTATGACTCCTGCAAGAGTCAAGTATCTCCATGCATGACTCCTGCAGGAGTCAAATATGCCAGAATGTATGACTCCTGCAGGAGTCAAGTATGTCAATATGTATCACTCCTGCAGGAGTAAACTATACATTTGCATGACTCCTGCAGGAGTCAAGTATGTCAGATTGGATGACTGCTGCAGGAGTCAAATATGTCACTAAGAATGTTTCCATGACTCCTGCAGGAGTCAAGTATGTCAGTATGCAAGACTCCTGCAAGAGTCAAGTATCTCAATGTATGACTCCTGCAGGAGTCAAGTATCTCCATGCATGACTCCTGCAGAAGTCAAGAATGTCAGTATGTAGGACACCTGAAGGAGTCAAGTATGTCACTCAAGAATTTCAATGTATATGACTCATGCAGGATTCAAGAATTTCAATTATGACTCCTGCAGGAGTCAAGTATGTCAATATGTCTGACTCCTGCAGGAGTCAAGTATTTCAATGTATGACTACTGCAGCAGTCAAATATGTCACTATGAATGACTCCTGCAGGAGTCAAGTATTGCAATGTATGACTCCTACAAGAGTCAAATATGTCAATATGTATGACTCCTGCAAGAGTCAAGTAACTCCATGCATGACTCCTGCAGGAGTCAAGTATGTCAGAATGTATGAGTCCTGCAGGAGTCAAGTATGTCAATATGTATGACTCCTGCAGGAGTCAACTATATATATGCATGACTCCTGCAGGAGTCAAGTATGTCAGATTGGATGACTGCTGCAGGAGTCAAATATGTCACTATGAATGACTCCTGCTGGAGTCAAGTATTTCAATATATGACTCCTACAAGAGTCAAGTTTGTCAGTATGCACGAGTCCTGCAGGAGTCAAATATTTCAATGAAGGACTCCTGCAGGAGTAAAGTATATCAATATGTATGACTCCTCCAGGAGTAATGTATCTCCATGCATGACTCTTGCAGGAGTCAAGTATTTCAATGTATGACTCCTACAAGAGTCAAGTTTGTCAGTGTGCATGACTCCTGCAGGAGTCAAATACTTCAATGAAGGACTACTGCATGAGTAAAGTATGTCAATATGAATGACTCCTCCAGGAGTCATGTATCTCCATGAATGACTCCTGCAGGAGCCAAGTATGTCAGTATTTGTGACTCCTGCAGGAGTCAAATATACTTTTGCATCACTCCTGCAGGAGTCAAGTATGTCACTATGCATGACTCCTGCAGGAGTCAAGTATCTCAATGTATGACTCCAGTATGTCAGTATGTATGACTCCTGCAGGAGTCAAGTATGTCACTCAAGAATTTCAATGTATATGACTCCTGCAGGAGTCAAGTATTTCAATTATGACTTCTGCAGGAGTCAAGTATGTCAATACGTCTGACTCCTGCAGGAGTCAAGTTTTTCAATGTATGACTCCTGCAGGAGTCAAATATGTCACTGTGAATGACTCCTGCAGGAGTGAAGTATTTCAATGCATGACTCCTACAAGAGTCAAGTTTGTCAGTATGCATTAATCCTTCAGGAGTCAAATATTTCAATGAAGGACTCCTGCAGGAGGAAAGTATGTCAATATGTATGACTCCTCCAGGAGTCATGTACCTCCATGCTAGAATCCTGCAGGAGTCTAGTATGTCAGTATGTGTGACTCCTGCATAAGTCAACTATATGTTTGCATGACTCCTGCAGGAGACAAGTATGTCAGTATGCAAGACTCCTGCAGGAGTCAATTATCTCAATGTATGACTCCTGCAGGAGTGAAGTATCTCCATGCATGACTCCTGCAGGGGTCAAGTATCTTAATATATGACTACTGCAGGAGTCAAGTTTCTCCAAGCATGACTCCTGCAGGAGTCAAGTATGTCAGTATGTATGACTCCTACAGGAGTCAAGTATGTCACTCAAGTATTTCAATGTATATCTCCTGCAGGAGTCAATTATTTCAATTATGACTCCTGCAGGAGTCCAGTATGTCAATATATCTGACTCCTGCAGGCGTCAAGTATTTCAATGTATGAATCCTGCAGGAGTCAAGTATCTCCATGTATGACTCCTGAAGGAGTCAAGTATGTCAGTATCAATGACTACTACAGGAGTCATATGTCAAAATGTATGACTCCTGCATGAGGGAGCAATCTCCATGTATGACTCCTGCAGGATTCAAATATGACACTATGAATTATTCCAGCAGGAGTCACGTATTTCAATATATGACTCCAGCAGGATTGAAGGATTTCAATGAATGACTCCTGCAGGAGTCAAGAAAGTCAATATGTATGACTCTTGCAGGAGTCAAGGATCTCCATACATGACACCTGCAGGAGTCAAGTATGTCAATATCAACGCCTCCTGCAGGAGTCAAGTATTTCAATGTATGACTCCCGCAGGAGTCAAGTATTTCATTGTATGACTCCTGCTAGAGTCAAGTATGTCAGTATGTATGACTCCTGCAGGAGTCAACTGTTTATTTGCTTGACTCCTGCAGGAGTCAAATATGTCAGTGTGCAAGACTCCTGCACGAGTCAAGTGACTCAATGCATGACTCCTGCAGGAGTCAAGTATCTCCATGCATGACTCCTGCAGGAGTCAAGTATGTCAGTATGTATGACTTCTGCAGGAGTCAAGTATCTCAATGTATGACTCCTGCAGGAGTCAAGTATCTCCATGCATGACTCCTGCAGGAGTGAAGTATGTCAGTATGTATGACTCCTGCAGGAGTCAAGTATGTCGCTGAAGAATTTCAATGTATGACACCTACAGGAGTCAATTATTTCAATTAAGACTCCTGCAGGAGTCAAGTATTTCAATTATGACACCTGCAGTAGTCAAGTATTTCAATGTATGACTCCTGCAGGAGTCAAGTATTTCAATATGTTTGACTCCTGCAGGAGTCAAGTATTTCCATGTATGACTCCTGAAGGAGTCAAGTATGTCGGTATCAATGACTACTATCAGAGTCATAACTCAATACATATGACTCCTGCAGGAGTGAGCATTCTCTATGTATGACTCCTGCAGGAGTAAAATATGTCACTATGAATGACTCCTGCAGGAGTCACTTATTGCAATACATGACTCCTGCAGGAGTGAAGTATTTCAATGAATGACTCCTGCAGGAGTCAAGAATGTCAATATGTATGACTCTTGCAGGAGTCAAGGATCTCCATACATGAAACCTGCAGGAGTCAAGTATGTCAGTATCAATGACTCCTGTAGGAGTCCAGTATCTCAATGTATGACTCCCGCAGGAGTCAAGTATTTCAATGTATGACTCCTGCAGGAGTTAAATATGTCAATATGTATGACTCCTGCATGAGTCAAGTATCTCCAAGCATGTCACCTGCAGGAGTCAAGTATGTCAGTATGTATGACTCCTGCACGAGTCAAGTATCTCAATGTATGACGCCTGCAGGAGTCAAGTATCTCCATGCATGACTCCTGCAGGAATCAAGTATGTCAGTATGTATGACTCCTGCAGGAGTCAAGTATGTCGCTCAAGAATTTCAATGTATGACTCTTGCAGGAGTCAATTATTTGAATTATGACTCCTGCAGGTGTCATGTATTTCAATTATGACTACTGCAGTAGTCAAGTATTTCAATGTATGACTCCTGCAGGAGTCAAGTATTTCAATATGTATGACTCCTGCAGGAGTCAAGTATGTAACTATGTATGACTCCTTTAGGAGTCAACTAAATATATGCCTGACTCCTTAAGGAGTCAAGTATGTCAGTATGCAAGACTCCTGCAGCAGTCAAGTATCTCAATGTATGACTCCTGCAGGAGTCAAGTATCTCCATGCATGACTCCTGCAGGAGTGAAGTATGTCAGTATTTATGACTCCTGCAGGAGTCAAGTATGTCGCTGAAGAATTTCAATGTATGACACCTACAGGAGTCAATTATTTCAATTAAGACTCCTGCAGGAGTCAAGTATTTCAATTATGACACCTGCAGTAGTCAAGTATTTCAATGTATGACTCCTGCAGGAGTCAAGTATTTCAATGTGTTTGACTCCTGCAGGAGTCAAGTATTTCCATGTATGACTCCTGAAGGAGTCAAGTATGTCGGTATCAATGACTACTATAAGAGTCATAACTCAATACATATGACTCCTGCAGGAGTGAGCAATCTCTATGTATGACTCCTGCAGGAGTAAAATATGTCACTATGAATGACTCCTGCAGGAGTCACTTATTGCAATACATGACTCCTGCAGGAGTGAAGTATTTCAATGAATGACTCCTGCAGGAGTCAAGAATGTCAATATGTATGACTCTTGCAGGAGTCAAGGATCTCCATACATGAAACCTGCAGGAGTCAAGTATGTCAGTATCAATGACTCCTGTAGGAGTCCAGTATCTCAATGTATGACTCCCGCAGGAGTCAAGTATTTCAATGTATGACTCCTGCAGGAGTTAAATATGTCAATATGTATGACTCCTGCATGAGTCAAGTATCTCCAAGCATGTCTCCTGCAGGAGTCAAGTATGTCAGTATGTATGACTCCTGCACGAGTCAAGTATCTCAATGTATGACGCCTGCAGGAGTCAAGTATCTCCATGCATGACTCCTGCAGGAATCAAGTATGTCAGTATGTATGACTCCTGCAGGAGTCAAGTATGTCGCTCAAGAATTTCAATGTATGACTCTTGCAGGAGTCAATTATTTGAATTATGAATCCTGCAGGTCTCATGTATTTCAATTATGACTCCTGCAGTAGTCAAGTATTTTAATGTATGACTCCTGCAGGAGTCAAGTATTTCAATATGTATGACTCCTGCAGGAGTCAAGTATGTAACTATGTATGACTCCTTTAGGAGTCAACTAAATATGTGCCTGACTCCTTAAGGAGTCAAGTATGTCAGTATGCAAGACTCCTGCAGCAGTCAAGTATCTCAATGTATGACTCCTGCAGGAGTCAAGTATCTCCAAGCATGACTCCTGCAGGAGTCAAGTATGTCAGTATGTATGATACCTGCAGGAGTCAAGTATGTCACTCAATTATTTCAATGTATGACTCCTGCAGGAGTCAATTATTTCAATTATGACTCCTGCAGGAGTCAAGTATGTCTACATGTATGACTCCTGCAGGAGTCAGGTATGTCACTCAAGAATTTCAATGTATATGACTCCTGCAGTAGTCATGTATTTGAAATATGTCTCCTGCAGGAGTCAAGTATGTCTTTATGTTTGACTCCTGCAGGAGTCAGGTATTTCAATGTCTGACTCCCGCAGGAGTCAAGTATGTCAGTATGCATGACTCCTGCAGGAGTCAAACATTTCAATGAATGACTCCTGCAGGAGTAAAGTATGTCAAAATGTATGACTCCTCCAGAAGTCATGTATCTCCATGCATGACTCCTGCAGGAGTCAAGTATGTCTGTATGTATGACTCCTGCAGGAGTCACCTATATATTTGCATGACTCCTGCAGGAGTCAAGTATGTCAGTATGCAAGACTCCTGCAGGAGTCAAGCATCTCAATGTATAACTCCTCCAGGAGTCAAGTATCTCCATGCATGACTCCTGCAGGAGTCAAGTATGTCAGTATGTATGATACCTGCAGGAGTCAAGTATGTCACTCAAGTATTTCAATGTATGACTCCTGCAGGAGTCAATTATTTCAATTATGAATCCTGCAGGAGTCAAGTATGTCAATATGTATGACTCCTGCAGGAGTCAAGTATGTAAGTATGTATGACTCCTGCAGGAGTCAAGTATGTAAGTATGTATGACTCCTGTAGGATTCAACTAAATATTTGCATGACTCCTGCAGGAGTCAAGTATGTCAGTATGCAAGACTCCTGCAGCAGTCAAGTATCTCAATGTACGACTCCTGCAGGAGTCAAGTATCTCCAAGCATGACTCCTGCAGGAGTCAAGTATGTCAGTATGGATGATACTTGCAGGAGTCAAGTATGTCACTCAAGTATTTCAATGTATTACTCCTGCAGGAATCAATTATTTCAATTATGACTCCTGCAGGTGTCAATTATTTCAATTATGACTTCTGCTGGAGTCAAGTATTTCAATGTATGACTCCTGCCGGAGTCAAATATGTCAGTATGTATGACTCCCGCAAGAGTCAAGTATCTCCATGCTAGACTCCTGCAGGAGTCAAGTATGTCAGTATATATGACTCCTGCAGGAGTCAAGTATGTCGCTCAAGAATTTCAATGTATGACTCCTGCAGGAGTCAAGTATTTCAATTATGACTCCTGCAGGAGTCAAGTATGTCAATATGTCTGACTATTGCAGGAGTTAAGTATCTGATGATGGTATTGGATCTCAGGTGAGTGGTTAGCTACTAATGACAAATTTTCATGTCTGCACATTCAAGTGTAAGCTTCAAATTGGTCCCAATGACTCCTGCAGAAGTCAAGTATTTCAATATGTACGACTCCTGCAGGAGTCAAGTATGGTTGTATGTATGACTCCTGTAGGACTCAACTATATTTTTTCATGACTCCTGCAGGAGTCAAGTATGTCAGTACGCAAGACTCCTGCAGGAGTCAAGTGTCTCAATGCATGACTCCTGCAGGAGCCAAGTATCTCCAAGCACGACTCCTGCAGGAGTCAGGTATGTCAGAATGTATGACTCCTGCAGGTGTAAAGTATGTCACTCAAGTATTTCAATGTATGACTCCTACAGGAGTCAATTATTTCAATTATGACTCCGGCAGGAGTCAAGTATGTCATATGTCTGACTCCTGCAGCAGTTAAGTATTTCAATGCATGACTCCTGCCGGAGTCTAATATGTCAGTATGTATGACTCCTGCAGGAGTCAACTATTTTTTTGCATGACTCCTGCAGGAGTCAAGTAAGTCAGTATGCAAGACTCCTGCACGAGTCAAGTGTCTCAATGCATGACTCCTGCAGGAGTCAAGTATCTCCAAGCATGACTCCTGCAGGAGTCAAGTATGTCAGTATGTATGACTCCTGCAGGAGTCAAGTATGTCACTCAAGAATTTCAATGTATATGACTCCTGCAGGAGTCATGTATTTGAATTATGACTCCTGCAGGAGTCAAGTATGTCAATATATCTGACTCCTGCAGGAGTCAGGTATTTGAATGTATGACTCCTGCAGGAGTCAAGTATTTCAACATGTATGACTCCTGCAGGAGTCAAGTATGTAAGTATGTATGACTCCTGTATGAGTCAACTACATATTTGCCTGACTCCTGCAGGAGTCAAGTATGTCAGTATGCAAGACTCCTGCAGCAGTCAAGTATCTCAATGTATGACTCCTGCCGGAGTCAAGTATCTCCAAGCATGACTCCTGCAGGAGTCAAGTATGTCAGTATGTATGATACCTGCTGGAGTCAAGTATGTCACTCAAGTATTTCACTGTATGACTCCTGCAGGAGTCAATTATTTCAATTATGACTCCTGCAGGAGTCAAGTATGCCTATTTGTCTGACTCCTGCAGGAGTCAAGTATTTCAATGTATGACTCCTGCAGGAGTCAAGTATGTCACTCAAGAAATTCAATGTATATGACTCCTGCAGTAGTCATGTATTTGAATTATGACTCCTGCAGGAGTCAAGTTTGTCTTTATGTCTGACTCCTGCAGGAGTCAGGTATTTCAATGTATGACTCCTTCAGGAGTCACGTATGTCAGTATGCATGACTCCTGCAGGAGTCAAACATTTCAATGAATGACTCATGCAGGAGTAAAGTATGTCAAAATGTATGACTCCTCCAGAAGTCATGTATCTCCATGCATGACTCCTGCAGGAGTCAACTATGTCTGTATGTATGACTCCTGCAGGAGTCACCTATATATTTGCATGACTCCTGCAGGAGTCAAGTATGTCAGTATGCAAGACTCCTGCTGCAGTCAAGTATCTCAATGTATGACTCCTGCAGGAGTCAAGTATCTCCAAGCATGACTCCTGCAGGAGTCAAGTATGTCAGTATACATGATACCTGCAGGAGTCAAGTATGTCACTCAAGTATTTCAATGTATGACTCCTGCAGGAGTCAATAATTCAATTGTGACTCCTGCAGGTGTCAAGTATTTCAATTATGACTTCTGCAGGAGTCAAGTATTTCAATGTATGACTCCTGCCGGAGTCAAAAATGTCAGTATGCATGACTCCCGCAAGAGTCAAGTATCTCCATGCTAGACTCCTGCAGGAGTCAAGTATGTCAGTATATATGACTCCTGCAGGAGTCAAGAATGTCGCTCAAGAATTTCAATGTATGACTCCTGCAGGAGTCAAGTATTTCAATTATGACGAATCCTGCAGGAGTCAAGTATGTCAGTATGTATGACTCCTGCAGGAGTCAACTTTTTATTTGCATGACTCCTGCAGAAGTCAAGTAAGTCAGTATGCAAGACTCCTGCATGAGTCAAGTGTCTCAATGCATGACTCCTGCAGGAGTCTAGTATCTCCAAGCATGACTCATGCAGGAGTCAAGTATGTCAGAATGTATGACTCCTGCAGGAGTCAAGTATGTCACTCAAGTATTTCAAAGAATGACTCCTACAGGAGTCAATTATTTCATGGAAGACTCCTGTAGGAGTCAAGTATGTCATTATGTCTGACTCCTGCAGGAGTTTAAGTATTTCAATGAAGGACTCCTGCAGGAGTAAAGTATGTCTATATGTATGACTCCTCCAGGAGTCATGTATCTCCATGCTTGAATCCAGCAGGAGTCAAGTATGTCAGTATGTGTGACTCCTGCATAAGTCAACTATATTATTGCATGACTCCTGCAGGAGTCAAGCATGTCAGTATGCAAGACTCCTGCAGGAGTCAAGTATCTCAATGTATGACTCCTGCAGGAGTCAAGTATATCCATGCATGACTCCTGCAGGAGTCAAGTATGTCAGTATGTATGACTCCTGCAGGAGTCAAGTATGTCAGTATGTATGACTCCTGCAGGATTAATACATATATTTGCATGACTCCTGCAGGATTCAAGTATGTCAGTATGCAAGACTCCTGCAGGGGTCAAGTATCTGAATGTCTGACTCCTGCAGGAGTTAAGTTTCTCCAAGCGTGACTCCTGCAGGAGTCAAGTATGTCAGTATGTATGACTACTGCAGGAGTCAAGTATGTCACTCAAGTATTTCAATGTATATCTCCTGCAGTAGTCAATTATTTCAATTATGACTCCTGCAGGAGTCCAGTATGTCAATATGTCTGACTCCTGCAGAAGTCAAGTATTTCAATGTTTGACTCCTGCAGGAGTCAAGTATTTCAATATGTATGACTCCTGCAGGAGTCAAGTATCTCCATTTATGACTCCTGAAGGAATCAAGTATGTCAGTATCAATGACTATTACAGGAGTCATTTGTCAAAATGTATGACTCCTGCAGGAGGGAGCAATCTCAGTGTATGACTCCTGCAGGAGTCAAAAATGTCACTATGATTGACTCCTGCAGGAGTCACGTATTTCAATATATGACTCCTGCAGGAGTGAAGTATTTCATTGAATGACTCCTGCAGGAGTCAAGAAAGTAAATATGTATGACTCTTGCAGGAGTCAAGGATCTCAAAACATGACACCTGCAGGAGTCAAGTATGTCAGTATCAGCGCCTCCTGCAGGAGTCAAGAATTTCAACGTATGACTCCCGCATAAGTCAAGTATTTCAATGTATGACTCCTGCAGTAGTCAAATATGTCAATATGTATGACTCCTGCAAGAGTCAAGTAACTCCATGCATGACTCCTGCAGGAGTCAAGTATGTCAGAATGTATGAGTCCTGCAGGAGTCAAGTATGTCAATATGTATGACTCCAGCAGGAGTCAACTATATATATGCATGACTCCTGCAGGAGTCAAGTATGTCAGATTGGATGACTGCTGCAGGAGTCAAATATGTCACTATGAATAACTCTTGCTGGAGTCAAGTATTTCAATGTATGACTCCTACAAGAGTCAAGTTTGTCAGTATGCACGACTCCTGCAGGAGTCAAATATTTCAATGAAGGACTCTTGCAGGAGTAAAGTATGTCAATATGTATGACTCCTCCAGGAGTAATGTATCTCCATGCATGACTCCTGCAGGAGTCAAGTATTTCAATGTATGACTCCTACAAGAGTCAAGTTTGTCAGTGTGCATGACTCCTGCAGGAGTCAAATACTTTAATGAAGGACTCCTGCAGGAGTAAAGTATGTCAATATGTATGACTCCTCCAGGAGTCATGTATCTTTATGCATGCCTCCTGCAGGAGCCAAGTATGTCAGTATGTGTGACTCCTGCAGGAGTCAAATATACATTTGCATCACTCCTGCAGGAGTCAAGTATGTCACTATGTAAGACTCCTGCAGGAGTCAAGTATCTCCATGTATGACTCTTGCAGGAGTCATTAAAAGTGACATGTTTGACTCCTGCAGGAGTCATACATGGAGATTGCTCACTCCTGCAGGAGTCATACATCTTGACATATGACTCCTGTAGTAGTCATATGTCAATATGACTACTACAGGAGTCATATTGACTCCTGCAGGAGTGAGCAATCTCCATGTATGACTCCTGCAGGAGTCAAACATGTCACTATTAATGACTCCTGCAAGAGTCACGTATTTCAATATATGACTCCTGCAGGAGTGAAGTATTTCAATGAATGACTCCTGCAGGAGTCAATAATATCTTATGTATGACTCTTGCAGGAGTCAAGTATCTCCATATATGACACCTGCAGGAGTCAAGTATGTCAGTATCAATGACACCTTTAGGAGTCAAGTATTTCAATGTATGACTCCCGCAGGAGTAAAGTATTTCTATGCATGACTCCTGCAAAAGTCAAATATGTCTATAAATAAAAATATGAATAAAAGTCAAATATGTCTAAATGTATGTCTATATGTATGACTCCTGTATTGGATGACTCCTGCAGGAGTCAAGTATGTCAATATGTCTCACTCCTGCCGGTGTCAAGTATTTCAATGTATGACTCCTGCAGGAGTCAAATCTGTCACTATGAATGACTCCTGCAGGAGTCAAGTATTTCTATGTATGACTCCTATAAGAGTCAAGTTAGTCAGTATGCATGACTCCTGCAGGAGACAAAAATTTCAATGAAGGACTCCTGCAGGAGTAAAGTATCTCAATGTATGACTCCTGCAGTAGTCTAGTATCTCCATGCATGACTCCTGCAGAATTCAAGAATGTCAGTATGTATGACTCCTGAAGGAGTCAAGTATGTCACTCAAGAATTTCAATATATATGACTCCTGCAGGAGTCAAGTATCTCCATGCATGACTCCTGCAGAAGTCAAGAATGTCAGTATGTATGACTCCTAAAGGAGTCAAGAATGTCACTCAAGAATTTCAATGTATATGACTCCTGCAGGAGTCAAGTATTTCAATTATGACTCCTGCAGGAGTCAAGTATGTCAATGTGTCTGACTCCTGCAGGAGTCAAGTATTTCAATGTATGACTCCTGTAGGAGTCAAATATGTCACTATGAATGACTCCTGCAGGATTCAAGTATTGCAATGTATGACTCCTATAAGAGTCAAGATTGTCAGTATGCATGACTCCTGAAGAAGTCAAATATTTCAATGAAGGACTCCTGCAGGAGTAAAGTATGTCTATATGTATGACTCCTCCAGGAGTCATGTATCTCCATGCTTGAATCCTGCAGGAGTCAAGTATGTCAGTATGTGTGACTCCTGCATAAGTCAACTATATATTTGCATGACTCCTGCAGGAGTCAAGTATGTCAGTATGCAAGACTCCTGCAGGAGTCAAGTATCTAAATGTATGACTCCTGCAGGATTCAAGTATATCCATGCATGACTCCTGCAGGAGTCAAGTATGTCAGTACCATGGAAGATAGCAGTAACCATTCCTCTATCTGTTTTAAATGCCACCCCGAGCATACCTGCTTCGGTATGGGTTACCCAAGCGATTCAAAAGTAGGTTCCCACCCATACATTCCTATGGGAAACCACCCATACATCTCTATGGGAAATAGTGACTATCTTAGCATCGAGGTGTTGATGAGACATGCAAAATGAGCAAACCACTGCAAACATGGAAGATAGCAGTAACCAATCCTCTATCTGGTTTAAATGCCACCCCTAGGATACCTGCTTTGGTATGGGTTTACCAAGCGATTCAAAAGTAGGTTCCCACCCATACATTTCTATGGGAAATTTTTGACTATCTTATCATCGAGGTGTTGATGAGACATGCAATATGAGTAAACCATTGCACACATGCAAGATAGCAGTAACCATTCCTCTATCTGTTTTAAATGCCACCCCTAGCATACCTGCTTCGGTATGGGTTTACCATGCGATTCAAAAGTAGGTTCCCACCCATACATTCCTATGGGAAACCAACATACGTGACTCCTGCAGGAGTCATACATGGAGATACTGGACTCCTGCAGGAGTCATGCATAATGACATACTTGACTCCTGCAGGAGACATGCATTGAGATAATTGACTCCTGTTGGAGTCATACATACCAACATAATTGACTACTGCAGGAGTCATACATGGAGATACTTGACTCCTGCAGGAGTCATACATAATGACATACTTGACTCCTGCAGGAGTCATACATAATGACATACTTGACTCCTGCTGGAGTCATGCATTGAGATAATGTATGACTCCTGCAGGAGTCAAGTATATCAATGTATGACTCCTGTAGGAGTCAAGTATGTTGGTATGTATGACTCCTGCAGGAGTCAAGTATCTCAATGCATGACTCCTGAAGGAGTCAAGTATGTCATTATGAATGACTCCTGCGGGAGTCAAGTATCTCCATGTAAGACTCCTGCAGGAGTCAAGTATAGTGGTATGTATGACTCCTGCAGGAGTCATGTATCTCAATGTATGACTCCTGTAGGAGTCAAGTATGGTGGTATGTAAGACTCCTGCAGGAGTCAAGTATCTCAATGCATGACTCCTGCAGGAGTCAAGTATGTCATTATGTACGTCTCCTGCAGGAGTCAAGTATGTCATTATGTATGAATCCTGCAGGAGTCAAGTATCTCCATGTATGACTCCTGCACTAGTCAAGTATGTTGGAATGTATGACTCCTGCAGGAGTCAATTATCTCAATGCATGACTCCTGCAGGAGTCAAGTATGTCATTATGTGTGACTCCTGCAGGAGTCAAGTATCTCCATGCATGACTCCTGCAGGAGTCAAGTATGTCATTATGTATGACTCCTGCAGGAGTCAAGTATCTCCATGCATGACTCCTGCAGGAGTCAAGTATGTTAGTATGTATGACTCCTGCTGGAGTCAAGTATCTCAATGTATGACTCCTGCAGTAGTCAATTATGTTGGTATGTATGACTCCTGCAGGAGTCAAGTATCTCAATGCATGACTACTGAAGGAGTCAAGTATGTCATTATGTATGACTCCTGAAAGAGTCAAGTATCTCCATGTAAGACTCCTGCAGGAGTCAAGTATGGTGGTATGTATGACTCCTGCAGGAGTCATGTATGTCAATGTATGACTCCTGTAGGAGTCAAGTATGTTCGTATGTATGACTCCTGCAGGAGTCAAGTATCTCAATGCATGACTCCTGCAGGAGTCAAGTAAGGTGGTATGTATGACTCCTGCAGGAGTCAAGTATCTCAATGAATGACTCCTGCAGGAGTCAAGTATGTCATTATGTACGTCTCCTGCAGGAGTCAAGGATGTCATTATGTATGACTCCTGCAGTAGTCAAGTATGTCATTATGTATGACTCCTGCAGGAGTCAAGTATGTCCATGTATGACTCCTGCAGTAGTCAATTATGTTGGAATGTATGACTCCTGCAGGAGTCAAGTATCTCAATGCATGACTCCTGAAGGAGTCAAGTATATTATTATGTATGACTCCTGCAGGAGTCAAGTATCTCCATGTATGACTCCTGCAGGAGTCAAGTATGGTGGTATGTATGACTCCTGCAGGAGTCATGTATCTCAATGTATGACTCCTGTAGGAGTCAAGTATGTTGGTATGTATGACTCCTGCAGGAGTCAAGTATCTCAATGCATGACTCCTGCAGGAGTCAAGTATGTCATTCTGTACGTCTCCTGCAGGAGTCAAGTATGTCATGATGTATGACTCCTGCATGAGTCAAGTATCTCTATGCTTGACTCCTGCAGGAGTCAAGTATATCCATATGAATGACTCCTGCAGGAGTCAAGTATCTCCATGTATGACTCCTGCAGGAGTCAAGTAGGTTGGTATGTATGACTCCTGCAGGTGTCAAGTATCTCAATGTATGACTCCTCCAGGAGTCAAGTATGTCATTATGTATGAATCCTGCAGGAGTCAAGTATCTCCATGCATGACTCCTGCAGGAGTCAAGTATCTCCATGCATGACTCCTGCAGGAGTCAAGTATGTTGGTATGTATGACTCCTGCAGGAGTCAAGTATCTCAATGTATGACTCCTGCAGGAGTCCAGTATGTCAGTATGTATGACACCTGCAGGAGTCAAGTATCCCAATGCATGACTCCTGTAGGAGTCAAGTATGTTGGTATGTATTACTCCCGTAGGAGTCAAGTATCTCAATGCATGACTCCTGCAGGAGTCAAGTATGTCATGATGTATGACTCCTGCAGGAGTCAAGTATCTCTATGCATGACTCCTGCAGGAGTCAAGTATATCCATATGTATGACTCCTGCAGGAGTCAAGTATCTCCATGAATGACTCCTGCAGGAGTCAAGTATGTTGGTATGTATGACTCTAGCAGGAGTCAAGTATCTCAATGTTTGACTCCTTAAGGAGTCAAGTATCTCCATGTATGACTCCTGCAGGAGTCAAGTATCTCTATGCATGACTCCTGCAGGAGTCAAGTATATCCATATGTATGACTCCTGTAGGAGTCAAGTATCTCCATGAATGACTCCTGCAGGAGTCAAGTATGTTGGTATGTATGACTCCAGCAGGAGTCAAGTATCTCAATGTATGACTCCTGCAGGAGTCAAGTATCTGAATGCATGACTCCTGAAGGAGTCAAATATGTCATTATGAATGACTCCTGCAGGAATCAAGTATCTCCATGTAAGACTCCTGCAGGAGTCAAGTATAGTGGTATGTATGACTCCTGCAGGAGTCATGTATCTCAATGTATGACTCCTGTAGGAGTCAAGAATGGTGGTATGTATGACTCCTGCAGGAGTCAAGTATCTCATTGCATGACTCCTGCAGGAGTCAAGTATTTCATTATGAATGACTCCTGCAGGAGTCAAGTATCTCCATGTATGACTCCTGCACTAGTCAAGTATGTTGGTATGTATGACTCCTGCAGGAGTCAATTATCTCAATGCATGACTCCTGCAGGAGTCAAGTATGTCATTATGTATGACTCCTGTAGGAGTCAAGTATCTCCATGCATGATTCCTGCAGGAGTCAAGTATGTCATTATGTATGACTCCTGCAGGAGTCAAGTATCTCCATGTATGACTCCTGCAGGAGTCAAGTATGCTAGTATGCATGACTCCTGCAGGAGTCAAGTATCTCAATGCATGACTCCAGTAGGAGTCATGTATGTTGGTATGTATGACTCCTGCAGGAGTCAAGTATCTCAATGCATGACTCCTGAAGGAGTCAAGTATGTCATTATGTATGACTCCTGCAGGAGTCAAGTATCTCCATGTATGACTCCTGCAAAGGTCAAGTATGGTGGTATGTATGACTCCTGCTGGAGTCATGTATCTCAATGTATGACTCCTGTAGGAGTCAAGTATGTTGGTATGTATGACTCCTGCAGGAGTCAAGTATCTCAATGCATGACTCCTGCAGGAGTCAAGTATGTCATTATATACGTCAACTGCAGGAGTCAAGTATGTCATGATGTATGACTCCCGCAAGAGTCAAGTATCTCTATGCTTGACTTCTGCAGGAGTCAAGAATATCCATATGTATGACTCCTGCAGGAGTCAAGTATCTCCTTGTATGACTCCTGCAGGAGTCAAGTATGTCATTATGTAAGACTTCTGCAGGAGTCAAGCATCACCATGTAAGACTCCTGCAGGATTCAAGTATGGTGGTATGTATGACTCCTGCAGGAGTCATGTATCTCAATGTATGACTCCTGTAGGAGTCAAGTATGTTGGTATGTATGACTCCTGCAGGAGTCAAGGATCTCAATACATGACTCCTGCAGGAGTCAAGTATGTCATTATGTACGTATCCTGCAGGAGTCAAGTATGTCATTATGTATGACTCCTGCAGGAGTCAAGTATCTCCATGTATGACTCCTGCACTAGTCAAGTATGTTGGTATGTATGACTCCTGCAGGAGTCAATTATCTCAATGCATGACTCCTGCAGGAGTCAAGTATGTCATTATGTATGACTCCTGCAGGAGTCAAGTATCTCCATGCATGACTCCTGCAGGAGTCAAGTATGTCATTATGTATGACTCCTGCAGGAGTCAAGTATCTCAATGTATGACTTCTGTAGGAGTCAAGTATGTTGGTATGTATGACTCCTGCAGGAGTCAAGTATCTCAATGCATGACTCCTGAAGGAGTCAAGGATGTCATTATGTATGACTCCTGCAGGAGTCAAGTATCTCCATGTATGACTCCTGCAAGAGTCAAGTATGGTCGTATGTATGACTCCTGCAATAGTCATGTATCTCAATGTATGACTCCTGTAGGAGTCAAGTATGTTGGTATGAATGACTCTTGCAGGAGTCAAGTATCTCAATGCATGACTCCTGCAGGAGTGAAGTATGTCATTATGTACGTCTCCTGCAGGAGTCAAGTATGTCATGATGTATGACTCCTGCAGGAGTCAAGTATCTCTATGCTTGACTTCTGCAGGAGTCAAGTATATCCATATGATTTACTCCTGCAGGAGTCAAGTATCTCCATGTATGACTCCTGCAGGAGTCAAGTATGTTGGTATGTATGACTCCTGCAGGAGTCAAGTATCTCAATGCATGACTCCAGCAGGAGTCAAGTATGTCATTATGTATGACTCCTGCAGGAGTCAAGTATCTCAATGTATGACTCCTGCAGGAGTCCAGTATGTCAGTATGTATGACACCTGCAGGAGTCAAGCATCCCAATGCATGACTCCTGTAGGAGTCAAGTATGTTGGTATGTATTACTCCCGCAGGAGTCAAGTATCTCAATGCATGACTCCTGCAGGAGTCAAGTATGTCATGATGTATGACTCCTGCAGGAGTCAAGTATCTCTATGCATGACTCCTGCAGGAGTCAAGTATATCCATATGTATGACTACTGCAGGAGTCAAGTATCTCCATGAATGACTCCTGTAGGAGTCAAGTATGTTTTTATGTATGACTCCAGCAGGAGTCAAGTATCTCAATGTATGACTCCTGCAGGAGTCAAGTATCTCCATGTATGACTCCTGCAGGAGTCAAGTATCTCTATGCATGACTCCTGCTGGAGTCAAGTATATCCATATGTATGACTCCTGTAGGAGTCAAGTATCTCCATGAATGACTCCTGCAGGAGTCAAGTATGTCATTATGTATGACTCCTGCAGGAGTCAAGTATCTCCATGCATGACTCCTGCAGGAGTCAAGTATGTCATTATGTATGACTCCTGCAGGAGTCAAGTATCTCCATGTATGACTCCTGCAGGAGTCAAGTATACTAGTATGCATGACTCCTGCAGGAGTCAAGTATCTCAATGTATGACTCCTGTAGGAGTCAAGTATGTTGGTATATATGACTCCTGCAGGAGTCTAGTATCTCAATGCATGACTCCTGAAGGAGTCAAGTATGTCATTATGTATGACTCCTGCAGGAGTCAAGTATCTCCATGTATGACTCCTGCAGGAGTCAAGTATGGTGGTATGTATGACTCCAGCAGGAGTCATGTATCTCAATGTATGACTCCTGTAGGAGTCAAGTATGTTGGTATGTATGACTCCTGCAGGAGTCAAGTATCTCAATGCATGACTCCTGCAGGAGTCAAGTATGTCATTATGTACGTCTCCTGCAGGAGTCAAGTATGTCATGATGTATGACTCCTGCAGGAGTCAAGTATCTCTATGCTTGACTCCTGCAGGAGTCAAGTATATCCATTTGAATGACTCCTGCAGGAGTCAAGTATCTCCATGTATGACTCCTGCAGGAGTCAAGTAGGTTGGTATGTATGACTCCTGCAGGTGTCAAGTATCTCAATGTATGACTCCTCCAGGAGTCAAGTATGTCATTATGTATGACTCCTGCAGGAGTCAAGTATCTCCATGCATGACTCCTGCAGGAGTCAAGTATCTCCATGCATGACTCCTGCAGGAGTCAAGTATGTTGGTATGTATAACTCCTGCAGGAGTCAAGTATCTCAATGTATGACTCCTGCAGGAGTCCAGTATGTCAGTATGTATGACACCTGCAGGAGTCAAGTATCCCAATGCATGACTCCTGTAGGAGTCAAAGTATGTTGGTATGTATTACTCCCGCAGGAGTCAAGAATCTCAATGCATGACTCCTGCAGGAGTCAAGTATGTCATGATGTATGACTCCTGCAGGAGTCAAGTATCTCTATGCATGACTCCTGCAGGAGTCAAGTATATCCATATGTATGACTCCTGCAGGAGTCAAGTATCTCCATGAATTACTCCTGCAGGAGTCAAGTATGTTGGTCTGTATGACTCTAGCAGGAGTCAAGTATCTCAATGTATGACTCCTGCAGGAGTCAAGTATGTCATGATGTATGACTCCTGCAGGAGTCAAGTATCTCTATGCATGACTCCTGCAGGAGTCAAGTATATCCATATGTATGACTCCTGTAGGAGTCAAGTATCTCCATGAATGACTCCTGCAGGAGTCAAGTATGTTGGTATGTATGACTCCAGCAGGAGTCAAGTATCTCAATGTATGACTCCTGCAGGAGTCAAGTATCTGAATGCATGACTCCTGAAGGAGTCAAGTATGTCATTATGAATGACTCCTGCAGGAATCAAGTATCTCCATGTAAGACTCTTGCAGGAGTCAAGTATAGTGGTATGTATGACTCCTGCAGGAGTCATGTATCTCAATGTATGACTCCTGTAGGAGTCAAGAATGGTGGTATGTATGACTCCTGCAGGAGTCAAGTATCTCAATGCATGACTCCTGCAGGAGTCAAGTATGTAATTATGTATGACTCCTGTAGGAGTCAAGTATGTTGGTATGTACGACTCCTGCAGGAGTCAATTATGTCAATGCATGACTCCTGCAGGAGTCAAGTATGTCATAATGTATGACTCCTGCAGGAGTCAAGTATCTGAATGCATGACTCCTGAAGGAGTCAAGTATGTCATTATGAATGACTCCTGCAGGAATCAAGTATCTCCATGTAAGACTCTTGCAGGAGTCAAGTATAGTGGTATGTATGACTCCTGCAGGAGTCATGTATCTCAATGTATGACTCCTGTAGGAGTCAAGAATGGTGGTATGTATGACTCCTGCAGGAGTCAAGTATCTCAATGCATGACTCCTGCAGGAGTCAAGTATGTCATTATGTATGACTCCTGTAGGAGTCAAGTATGTTGGTATGTATGACTCCTGCAGGAGTCAATTATGTCAATGCATGACTCCTGCAGGAGTCAAGTATGTCATAATGTACGTCTCCTGCAGGAGTCAAGTATGTCATTATGTATGAATCCTGCAGGAGTCAAGTATCTCCATGTATGACTCCTGCACTAGTCAAGTATGTTGGAATGTATGACTCCTGCAGGAGTCAATTATCTCAATGCATGACTCCTGCAGGAGTCAAGTATGTCATTATGTATGACTCCTGCAGGAGTCAAGTATCTCCAAGCATGACTCCTGCAGGAGTCAAGTATGTCATTATGTATGACTCCTGCAGGAGTCAAGTATCTCCATGCATGACTCCTGCAGGAGTCAAGTATGTTGGTATGTATGACTCCTGCTGGAGTCAAGTATCTCAATGTATGACTCCTGCAGTCGTCAATTATGTTGGTATGTATGACTCCTGCAGGAGTCAAGTATCTCAATGCATGACTACTGAAGGAGTCAAGTATGTCATTATGTATGAGACTCCTTCAGGAGTCATGCATTCAGATACTTGACTCCTGCAGGAGTCATACATTGAGATACTTGACTCCTGCTGGAGTCATACATACAAACATACTTGACTCCTGCAGGAGTCATTCATGGAGATACTTGACTCCTACAGGAGTCATACATATGGATATACTTGACTCCTGCAGGAGTCATGCATTGAGATACTAGACTCCTGCAGGAGTCATACATGGAGATACTTGACTCCTGCAGGAGTCATACATTGAGATACTTGATACCTGCTAGAGTCATACATACCAACATACTTGACTCTTGCAGGAGTCATTCATGGAGATACTTGACTCCTGCAGGAGTCATACATATGGATATACTTGACTCCTGCAGGAGTCATGCATAGAGATACTTGACTCCTGCAGGAGTCATACATCATGACATACTTGACTCCTGCAGGAGTCATGCATTGAGATACTTGACTCCTGCGGGAGTAATACATACCAACATACTTGACTCATACAGGAGTCATGCATTGGGATACTTGACTCCTGCAGGTGTCATACATACTGACATACTGGACTCCTGCAGGAGTCATACATTGAGATACTTGACTCCTGCAGGAGTCATACATACCAACATACTTGACTCCTGCAGGAGTCATGCATGGAGATACTTGACTCCTGCAGGAGTCATGCATGGAGATACTTGACTCGTGCAGGAGTCATACATAATGACATACTTGACTCCTGGAGGAGTCATACATTGAGATACTTGACACCTGCAGGAGTCATACATACCAACCTACTTGACTCCTGCAGGAGTCATACATGGAGATACTTGACTCCTGCAGGAGTCATTCATATGGATATACTTGACTCCTGCAGGAGTCAAGCATAGAGATACTTGACTCCTGCAGGAGTCATACATCATGACATACTTGACTCCTGCAGGAGACGCACATAATGACATACTTGACTCCTGCAGGAGTCATGCATTGAGATACTTGACTCCTGCAGGAGTCATACATACCAACATACTTGACTCCTACAGGAGTCATACATTGAGATACATGACTCCTGCAGGAGTCATACATACCACCATACTTGACTCCTGCAGGAGTCATACATGAAGATACTTGACTCCTGCAGGAGTCATACATAATGACATACTTGACTCCTTCAGGAGTCATGCATTGAGATTCTTCACTCCTGCAGGAGTCATATATACCAACATACTTGACTCCTACAGGAGTCATACATTGAGATACTTGTCTCCTGCAGGAGTCATGCATACTAGTATACTTGACTCCTGCAGGAGTGATACATGGAGATACTTGACTCCTGCAGGAGTCATACATAATGACATACTTGACTCCTGCAGGAGTCATGCATGGAGATACTTGACTCCTGCAGGAGTTATACATAATGACATACTTGACTCCTGCAGGAGTCATGCATTGAGATAATTGACTCCTGCAGGAGTCATGCATTGAGATACTTGACTCCTGCAGGAGTCATACATACCACCATACTTGACTCCTTCAGGAGTCGTGCATTCAGATACTTGACTCCTGCAGGAGTCATATATACCAACATACTTGACTCCTACAGGAGTCATTCATTGAGATACTTGACTCCTGCAGGAGTCATATATACCAACATACTTAACCCCTACAGGAGTCATACAAGGAGATACATGACTACTGCAGGAGTCATACATATGGACATTCTTGACTCCTGCAGGCGTCAAGCATAGAGATACTTGACTCCTGCGGGAGTCATACATCATGACATACTTGACTCCTGCAGTTGACGTACATAATGACATACTTGACTCCTGCAGGAGTCATGCATTGAGATACTTGACTCCTGCAGGAGTCATATATACCAACATACTTGACTCCTACAGGAGTCATACATTGAGATACTTGACTCCTGCAGTAGTCATGCATACTAGCATACTTGACACCTGCAGGAGTCATACATGGAGATACTTGACTCCTGCAGGAGTCATACATAATGACATACTTAACTCCTGCTGGAGTCATGCATGGAGATACTTGACTCCTGCAGGAGTCATACATAATGACATACTTGACTCCTTCAGGAGTCATGCATTGAGATACTTGACTCCTGCAGGAGTCATGTATACCAACATACTTGACTCCTACAGGAGTCATACATTGAGATACTTGACTCCTACAGGAGTCATACATGGAGATACTTGACTCCTGCAGGAGTCATGCATACTAGCATACTTGACTCCTGCAGGAGTCATACATGGAGATACTTGACTCCTGCAGGAGTCATACATAATGACATACTTGACTCCTGCTGGAGTCATGCATTGAGATACTTGACTCCTGCAGGAGTCATACATAATGACATACTTGACTCCTGCAGGAGTCATGCATTGAGATAATTGACTCCTGCAGGAGTCATACATACCAACATATTTGACTAGTGCAGGAGTCATACATGGAGATACTTGACTCCTGCAGGAGTCATACATCATGACATACTTGACTCCTGCAGGAGTCATGCATTGAGATACTTGACTCCTGCAGGAGTCATACATACCACCATTCTTGACTCCTACAGGAGTCATACATTGAGATACATGACTCCTGCAGGAGTCATACATACCACTATACTTGACTACTGCAGGAGTCTTACATGGAGATACTTGATTCCTGCAGGAGTCATTCATAATGACATACTTGACTCCTTCAGGAGTCATGCAGTCAGATACTTGACTCCTGCAGGAGTCATACATTGAGATACTTGACTCCTGCTGGAGTCATACATACCAACATACTTGACTCCTGCAGGAGTCATTCATGGAGATACTTGACTCCTACAGGAGTCATACATATGAATATAATTGACTCCATTAGGAGTCATGCATAGAGATAAACGACTCCGGCAGGAGTCATACATGGAGATACTTGACTCCAGCAGGAGTCATACATTGAGATACTTGACTCCTGCTGGAGTCATACATACCAACATATTTGACTCCTACAGGAGTCATTCATGGAGATACTTGACTCCTGCAGGAGTCATACATATGGATATACATGACTCCTGCAGGAGTCATGCATAGAGATACTTGACTCCTGCAGGAGTCATACATCATGACATACTTGACTCCTGCAGGAGTCATGCATTGAGATACTTGACTCCTGCGGGAGTAATACATACCAACATACTTGACTCCTACAGGAGTCATGCATTGGGATACTTGTCTCCTGCAGGTGTCATACATACTGACATACTGGACTCCTGCAGGATTCATACATTGAGATACTTGACTCCTGCAGGAGTCATACATACCAACATACTTGACTCCTGCAGGAGTCATACATGGAGATACTTGACTCCTGCAGGAGTCATTCATATGGATATACTTGACTCCTGCAGGAGTCAAGCATAGAGATACTTGACTCCTGCAGGAGTCATACATCATGACATACTTGACTCCTGCAGGAGACGTACATGATGACATACTTGACTCCTGCAGGAGTCATGCATTGAGATACTTGACTCCTGCAGGAGTCATTCATACCAACATACTTGACTCCTACAGGAGTCATACATTGAGATACATGACTATTGCAGGAGTCATACATACGACCATACTTGACTCCTGCAGGAGTCATACATGGAGAAACTTGACTCCTGCAGGAGTCATACATAATGACATACTTGACTCCTTCAGGAGTCATGCATTGAGATACTTGACTCCTGCAGGAGTCATACATACCAACATACTTGACTCCTACAGCAGTCATACATTGAGATACTTGACTCCTGCAGGAGTCATACATAATGACATACTTGACTCCTGCAGGAGTCAAGCATGGAGATACTTGACTCCTGCAGGAGTCATACATAAAGACATACTTGACTCCTGCAGGAGTCATGCATTGAGATAATTGACTCCTGCAGGAGTCATACATACCAACATACTTGACTAGTGCAGGAGTCATACATGGAGATACTTGACTCCTGCAGGAGTCATACATAATGACATACTTGACTCCTGCAGGAGACGTACATAATGACATACTTGACTCCTGCAGGAGTCATGTATTGAGATCCTTGACTCCTGCAGGAGTCATACATACCAACATACTTGACTCCTATAGGAGTCATACATTGAGATACATGACTCCTGCAGGAGTCATACATACCACCATACTTGAATCCTGCAGGAGTCTTACATGGTGATACTTGACTCCTGTAGAAGTCTTACATAATGACATACTTGACTCCTTCAGGAGTCATGCATTGAGATACTTGACTCCTGCAGGAGTCATATATACCAACATACTTGACTCCTACAGGAGTCATACATTGTGATACTTGACTCCTGCAGGAGTCATACATACCAACATACTTGACTCCTGCAGGAGTCATACAAGGAGATACTTGACTCCTGCAGGAGTCATACATATGGATATTCTTGACTCCTGCAGGAGTCAAGCATAGAGATACTTGACTCTTGCGGGAGTCATACATCATGACATACTTGACTCCTGCAGTTGACGTATATAATGACATACTTGACTCCTGCAGGAGTCATGCATTGATATACTTGACTCCTGCAGGAGTCATACATACCAACATACTTGACTCCTACAGGAGTCATACATTGAGATACATGACTCCAGCAGGAGTCATACATACCACCATACTTGACTCCTGCAGGAGTCATACATGGAGATACTTGACTCCTGCAGGAGTCATACATAATGACATACTTGACTCCTGCAGGAGTCATGCATTGAGATTCTTTACTCCTGCGGGAGTAATACATACCAACATACTTGACTCTTACAGGAGTCATGCATTGGGATACTTGACTCCTGCAGGTGTCAAACATACTGACATACTGGACTCCTGCAGGAGTCATACATTGAGGTACTTGACTCCTGCAGGAGTCATACATACCAACATACTTGACTCCTGCAGGAGTCATGCATGGAGATACTTGACTCCTGCAGGAGTCATGCATGGAGATACTTGACTACTGCAGGAGTCATACATAATGACATACTTGACTCCTGGAGGAGTCATACATTGAGATACTTGACACCTGCAGGAGTCATACATACCAACCTACTTGACTTATGCAGGAGTCATACATGGAGATACTTGATTCCTGCAGGAGTCATTCATATGGATATACTTGACTCCTGCAGGAGTCAAGCATAGAGATACTTGACTCCTGCAGGAGTCATTCATCATGACATACTTGCCTCCTGCAGGAGACGTACATAATGACATACTTGACTCCTGCAGGAGTCATGCATTGAGATACTTGACTCCTGCAGGAGTCATACATTGTGATACTTGACTCCTGCAGGAGTCATACATACCAACATACTTGACTCCTGCAGGAGTCATACAAGGAGATACTTGACTCCTGCAGGAGTCATACATATGGATATTCTTGACTCCTGCAGGAGTCAAGCATAGAGAAACTTGACTCTTGCGGGAGTCATACATCATGACATACTTGACTCCTGCAGTTGACGTATATAATGACATACTTGACTCCTGCAGGAGTCATGCATTGAGATACTTGACTCCTGCAGGAGTCATACATACCAACATACTTGACTCCTACAGGAGTCATACATTGAGATACATGACTCCTGCAGGAGTCATACATACCACCATACTTGACTCCTGCAGGAGTCATACATGGAGATACTTGACTCCTGCAGGAGTCATACATAATGACATACTTGACTCCTTCAGGAGTCATGCATTGAGATACTTGACTCCTGCAGGAGTCATATATACCAACATACATGACTCCTACTAGAGTCATGCATTGAGATACTTGACTCTTGCAGGAGTCATGCATACTAGCATACTTGACTCCTGCAGGAGTCATACATGGAGATACTTGACTCCTGCAGGAGTCATACATAATGACATACTTGACTCCTGCAGGAGTCATGCATGGAGATACTTGACTCCTGCAGGAGTCATACATAATGACATACTTGACTCCTGCAGGAGTCATGCATTGAGATAATTGACTCCTGCAGGAGTCATACATACCAACATACTTGACTAGTGCAGAAGTCATACATGGAGATACTTGACTCCTGCAGGAGTCATACATAATGACATACTTGACTCCTGCAGGAGTCATGCATTGAGATACTTGACTCCTGCAGGAGTCATACATACCACCATTCTTGACTCCTACAGGAGTCATACATTGAGATACATGACTCCTGCAGGAGTCATACATACCACTATACTTGACTCCTGCAGGAGTCTTACATGGAGATACTTGATTCCTGCAGGAGTCATTCATAATGACATATCTGACTCCTTCAGGAGTCATGCATTCAGATACTTGACTCCTGCAGGAGTCATACATTGAGATACTTGACTCCTGCTGGAGTCATACATACCAACATACTTGACTCCTGCAGGAGTCATTCATGGAGATACTTGACACCTACAGGAGTCATACATATGGATATACTTGACTCCTGCAGGAGTCATGCATAGAGATACTTGACTCCTGCAGGAGTCATACATGGAGATACTTGACTCCTGCAGGAGTCATACATTGAGATACTTGACTCCTGCTAGAGTCATACATACCGACATACTTGACTCCTGCAGGAGTCATTCATGGAGATACTTGACTCCGGCAGGAGTCATACATATGGATATACTTGACTCCTGCAGGAGTCATGCATAGAGATACTTGACTCCTGCAGGAGTCATACATCATGACATACTTGACTCCTGCAGGAGTCATGCATGGAGATTCTTGACTCCTGCGGAAGTAATACATACCAACATACTTGACGCCTACAGGAGTCATGCATTGGGATACTTGACTCCTGCAGGTGTCATACATACTGACATACTGGACTCCTGCAGGAGTCATACATTGAGATACTTGACTCCTGCAGGAGTCATACATACCAACATATTTGTCTCCTGCAGGAGTCATGCATGGAGATACTTGACTCCTGCAGGAGTCATGCATGGAGATACTTGACTCCTGCAGGAGTCGTGCATTGAGATTCTTTACTCCTTCGGGAGTAATACATACCAACATACTTGACTCCTACAGGAGTCATGCATTGGGATACTTGACTCCTGCAGGTGTCATACATACTGACATACTGGACTCCTGCAGGAGTCATACATTGAGATACTTGACTCCTGCTGGAGTCATACATACCAACATACTTGACTCCTGCAGGAGTCATTCATGGAGATACTAGACTCCTACAGGAGTCATGCATATGGATATACTTGACTCCTGCAAGAGTCATGCATAGAGATACTTGACTCCTGCAGGAGTCATACATGGAGATACTTGACTCCTGCAGGAGTCATACATTGAGATACTTGACTCCTGCTAGAGTCATACATACCAACATACTTGACTCCTGCAGGAGTCATTCATGGAGATACTTGACTCCTGCAGGAGTCATACATATGGATATACTTGACTCCTGCAGGAGTCATGCATAGAGATACTTGACTCCTGCAGGAGTCATACATCATGACATACTTGACTCCTGCAGGAGTCATGCATGGAGATTCTTGACTCCTGCGGAAGTAATACATACCAACATACTTGACTCCTACAGGAGTCATGCATTGGGATACTTGACTCCTGCAGGTGTCATACATACTGACATACTGGACTCCTGCAGGAGTCATACATTGAGATACTTGACTCCTGCAGGAGTCATACATACCAACATACTTGACTCCTGCAGGAGTCTTGCATGGAGATACTTGACTCCTGCAGGAGTCATGCATGGAGATACTTGACTCCTGCAGGAGTCATACATAATGACATACTTGACTCCTGGAGGAGTCATACATTGAGATACTTGACACCTGCGGGAGTCATACATACCAACCTACTTGACTCCTGCAGGAGTCATACATGGAGATACTTGACTCCTGCAGGAGTCATTCATATGGATATACTTGACTCCTGCAGGAGTCAAGCATAGAGATACTTGACTCCTGCAGGAGTCATACATCATGACATACTTGACTCCTGCAGGAGTCATACATACCAACATAATTGACTAGTGCAGGAGTCATACATGGAGATACTTGACTCCTGCAGGAGTCATACATAATGACATACTTGAAGCCTGCAGGAGACGTACATAATGACATACTTGACTCCTGCAGGAGTCATGTATTGAGATCCTTGACTCCTGCAGGAGTCATACATACCAACATACTTGACTCCTATAGGAGTCATACATTGAGATACATGACTCCTGCAGGAGTCATACATACCACCATACTTGAATCCTGCAGGAGTCTTACATGGTGATACTTGACTCCTGTAGAAGTCTTACATAATGACATACTTGACTCCTTCAGGAGTCATGCTTTGAGATACTTGACTCCTGCAGGAGTCATATATACCAACATACTTGACTCCTACAGGAGTCATACATTGTGATACTTGACTCCTGCAGGAGTCATACATACCAACATACTTGACTCCTGCAGAAGTCATACAAGGAGATACTTGACTCCAGCAGGAGTCATACATATGGATATTCTTGACTCCTGCAGGAGTCAAGCATAGAGATACTTGACTCTTGCGGGAGTCATACATCATGACATACTTGACTCCTGCAGTTGACGTATATAATGACATACTTGACTCCTGCAGGAGTCATGCATTGAGATACTTGACTCCTGCAGGAGTCATACATACCAACATACTTGACTCCTACAGGAGTCATACATTGAGATACATGACTCCTGCAGGAGTCATACATACCACCATACTTGACTCCTGCAGGAGTCATACATGGAGATACTTGACTCCTGCAGGAGTCATACATAATGACATACTTGACTCCTGCAGGAATCATGCATTGAGATTCTTTACTCCTGCGGGAGTAATACATACCAACATACTTGACTCCTACAGGAGTCATGCATTGGGATACTTGACTCCTGCAGGTGTCATACATACTGACATACTGGACTCCTGCAGGAGTCATACATTGAGATACTTGACTCCTGCTGGAGTCATACATACCAACATACTTGACTCCTGCAGGAGTCATGCATGGAGATACTTGACTCCTGCAGGAGTCATACATTATGACATACTTGACTCCTGCAGGAGTCATGCATTGAGATAATTGACTCCTGCAGGAGTCATACATACCAACATATTTGTCTAGTGCAGTCAGTAGTCATACATGGAGATACTTGACTCCTGCAGGAGTCATACATAATGACATACTTGACTCCTGCAGGAGACGTACATAATGACATACTTGACTCCTGCAGGAGTCATGTATTGAGATTCTTGACTCCTGCAGGAGTCATACATACCAACATACTTGACTCCTACAGGAGTCATACATTGAGATACATGACTCCTGCAGGAGTCATACATACCACCATACTTGAATCCTGCAGCAGTCTTACATGGTGATACTTGACTCCTGCAGAAGTCATACATAATGACATACTTGACTCCTTCAGGAGTCATGCATTGAGATACTTGACTCCTGCAGGAGTCATATATACCAACATACTTGACTCCTACAGGAGTCATACATTGAGATACTTGACTCCTGCAGGAGTCATACATACCAACATACTTGACTCCTGCAGGAGTCATACAAGGAGATACTTGACTCCTGCAGGAGTCATACATATAGATATTCTTGACTCCTGCAGGAGTCAAGCATAGATATACTTGACTCCTGCGGGAGTCATACATCATGACATACTTGACTCCTGCAGTTGACGTACATAATGACATACTTGACTCCTGCAGGTGTCATGCATTGAGATACTTGACTCCTGCAGGAGTCATACATACCAACATACTTGACTCCTACAGGAGTCATACATTGAGATACATGACTCCTGCAGGAGTCATACATAAGACAATACTTGACTCCTGCAGGAGTCATAAATGGAGATACTTGACTCTGCAGGAGTCATACATAATGACATACTTGACTCCTTCAGGAGTCATGCATTGAGATACTTGACTCCTGCAGGAGTCATACATACCAACATACTTGACTCCTACAGCAGTCATACATTGAGATACTTGACTCCTGCAGGAGTCATACATAATGACATACATGACTCCTGCAGGAGTCATGCATTGAGATACTTGACTCCTGCAGGAGTCATACATACCAACATACTTGACTCCTACAGGAGTCATACATTGAGATACATGACTCCTGCAGGAGTCATACATAAGACAATACTTGACTCCTGCAGGAGTCATAAATGGAGATACTTGACTCTGCAGGAGTCATACATAATGACATACTTGACTCCTTCAGGAGTCATGCATTGAGATACTTGACTCCTGCAGGAGTCATACATACCAACATACTTGACTCCTACAGCAGTCATACATTGAGATACTTGACTCCTGCAGGAGTCATACATAATGACATACATGACTCCTGCAGGAGTCATGCATGGAGATACTTGACTCCTGCAGGAGTCATACATAATGACATACTTGAATGCTGCAGGAGTCATGCATTGAGATAATTGACTCCTGCAGGAGTCATACATACCAACATACTTGACTAGTGCAGGAGTCATACATAATGACATACTTGACTCCTTCAGGAGTCATGCATTGAGATACTTGACTCCTGCAGGAGTCATATATACCAACATACTTGACTCCTACAGCAGTCATACATTGAGATACTTGACTCCTGCAGGAGTCATACATAATGACATACTTGACTCCTGCAGGAGTCATGCATGGAGATACTTGACTCCTGCAGGAGTCATACATAATGACATACTTGACTCCTGCAGGTGTCATGCATTGAGATAATGGACTCCTGCAGGAGTCATACATACCAACATACTTGACTAGTGCAGAAGTCATTCATGGAGATACTTGACTCCTGCAGGAGTCATACATAGAGATACTTGACTCCTGCAGGAGTCATACATCATGACATACTTGACTCCTGCAGGAGTCATGCATTGAGATACTTGACTCCTGCGGGAGTAATACATACCAACATACTTGACTCCTACAGGAGTCATGCATTAGGATACTTGACTCCTGCAGGTGTCATACATACTGACATACTGGACTCCTGCAGGAGTCATACATTGAGATACTTGACTCCTGCAGGGGTCATACATACCAACATACTTGACTCCTGCAGGAGTCATGCCTGGAGATACTTGACTCCTGCAGGAGTCATGCATGGAGATACTTGACTCCTGCAGGAGTCATACATAATGACATACTTGACTCCTGGAGGAGTCATACATTGAGATACTTGACACCTGCAGGAGTCATACATACCAACCTACTTGACTCCTGCAGGAGTCATACATGGAGATACTTGACTCCTGCAGGAGTCATTCATATGGATATACTTGACTCCTGCAGGAGTCAAGCATAGAGATACTTGACTCCTGCAGGAGTCATACATCATGACATACTTGACTCCTGCAGGAGACGTACATAATGACATACTTGACTCCTGCAGGAGTCATGCATTGAGATACTTGACTCCTGCAGGAGTCATACATACCAACATACTTGACTCCTACAGGAGTCATACATTGAGATACATGACTCCTGCAGGAGTCATACATACCACCATACTTGACTCCTGCAGGAGTCATACATGGAGATACTTGACTCCTGCAGGAGTCATACATAATGACATACTTGACTCCTTCAGGAGTCATGCATTGAGATACTTGACTCCTGCAGGAGTCATGCATATGGATATACTTGACTCCTGCAGGAGTCATGCATAGAGATACTTGACTCCTGCAGGAGTCATACATCATGACATACTTGACTCCTGCAGGAGTCATGCATTGAGATACTTGATTCCTGCGGGAGTAATACATACCAACATACTTGACTCCTACAGGAGTCATGCATTGGGATACTTGACTCCTGCAGGTGTCATACATACTGACATACTGGACTCCTGCAGGAGTCATACATTGAGATACTTGACTCCTGCAGGAGTCATACATACCGACATATTTGACTCCTGCAGGAGTCATGCATGGAGATACTTGACTCCTGCAGGAGTCATGCATGGAGATACTTGACTCCTGTAGGAGTCATACATAATGACATACATGACTCCTGGAGGAGTCATACATTGAGATACTTGACACCTGCAGGAGTCATACATACCAACCTACTTGACTCCTGCAGGAGTCATACATGTAGATACTTGACTCCTTCACGAGTCATTCATATGGATATACTTGACTCCTGCAGGAGTCAAGCATAGAGATACTTGACTCCTGCAGGAGTCATACATCATGACATACTTGACTCCTGCAGGAGACGTACATAATGACATACTTGACTCCTGCAGGAGTCATGCATTGAGATACTTGACTCCTGCAGGAGTCATACATACCAACATACTTGACTCCTACAGGAGTCATACATTGAGATACATGACTCCTGCAGGAGTCATACATACCACCATACTTGACTCCTGCAGGAGTCATACATGGAGATACTTGACTCCTGCAGGAGTCATACATAATGACATACTTCACTCCTTCAGGAGTCATGCATTGAGATACTTGACTCCTGCAGGAGTCATATATACCAACATACTTGACTCCTACAGCAGTCATACATTGAGATACTTGACTCCTGCAGGAGTCATACATAATGACATACTTGACTCCTGCAGGAGTCATGCATGGAGATACTTGACTCCTGCAGGAGTCATACATAATGACATACTTGACTCCTGCAGGAGTCATGCATTGAGATAATTGACTCCTGCAGGAGTCATACATACCAACATACTTGACTAGTGCAGAAGTCATACATGGAGATACTTGACTCCTGCAGGAGTCATACATAATGACATACTTGACTCCTGCAGGAGACGTACATAATGACATACTTGACTCCTGCAGGAGTCATGCATTGAGATACTTGACTCCTGCAGGAGTCATACATCATGACATACTTGACTCCTGCAGGAGACGTACATAATGACATACTTGACTCCTGCAGGAGTCATGCATTGAGATACTTGACTCCTGCAGGAGTCATACATACCAACATACTTGACTCCTACAGGAGTCATACATTGAGATACATGACTCCTGCAGGAGTCATACATACCACCATACTTGACTCCTGCAGGAGTCATACATGGAGATACTTGACTCCTGCAGGAGTCATACATAATGACATACTTGACTCCTTCAGGAGTCATGCATTGAGATACTTGACTCCTGCAGGAGTCATACATATGGATATACATGACTCCTGCAGGAGTCATGCATAGAGATACTTGACTCCTGCAGGAGTCATACATCATGACATACTTGACTCCTGCAGGAGTCATGCATTGAGATACTTGACTCCTGCGGGAGTAATACATACCAACATACTTGACTCCTACAGGAGTCATGCATTGGGATACTTGACTCCTGCAGGTGTCATACATACTGACATACTGGACTCCTGCAGGAGTCATACATTGAGATACTTGACTCCTGCAGGAGTCATACATACCAACATATTTGACTCCTGCAGGAGTCATGCATGGAGATACTTGACTCCTGCAGGAGTCATGCATGGAGATACTTGACTCCTGTAGGAGTCATACATAATGACATACTTGACTCCTGGAGGAGTCATACATTGAGATACTTGACACCTGCATGAGTCATACATACCAACCTACTTGACTCCTGCAGGAGTCATACATGGAGATACTTGACTCCTTCAGGAGTCATTCATATGGATATACTTGACTCCTGCAGGAGTCAAGCATAGAGATACTTGACTCCTGCAGGAGTCATACATCATGACATACTTGACTCCTGCAGGAGACGTACATAATGACATACTTGACTCCTGCAGGAGTCATGCATTGAGATACTTGACTCCTGCAGGAGTCATACATACCAACATACTTGACTCCTACAGGAGTCATACATTGAGATACATGACTCCTGCAGGAGTCATACATACCACCATACTTGACTCCTGCAGGAGTCATACATGGAGATACTTGACTCCTGCAGGAGTCATACATAATGACATACTTGACTCCTTCAGGAGTCATGCATTGAGATACTTGACTCCTGCAGGAGTCATATATACCAACATACTTGACTCCTACAGCAGTCATACATTGAGATACTTGACTCCTGCAGGAGTCATACATACCAACTTACTT
Source organism: Eunapius fragilis (assembly GCA_963681505.1). Classification (NCBI taxonomy): domain Eukaryota; kingdom Metazoa; phylum Porifera; class Demospongiae; order Spongillida; family Spongillidae; genus Eunapius; species Eunapius fragilis. The sequence goes on along the minus strand of OY811972.1, from coordinate 15,952,163 downwards.
CTCTCCTACAGGAGTCATACATTGAGATACTTGACTCCTGCAGGAGTCATACATACCACCATACTTGACTCCTGCAGGAGTCATGCATAGAGATACTTGACTCCTGCAGGAGTCATACCACATGACATACTTGACTCATGCAGAAGTCATGCATTGAGATACTTGACTCCTGCGGGAGTCATACATACCAACATACTTGACTCCTGCAGGAGTCATACGCGGAGATACATGACTCCTGCAGGAGTCATACATGAAGATACATGACTCCTGCAGGAGTCATCCATATTGACACACTTGCCTCCTGTAGGAATCATGCATACAGATACTTGACTTCTGCAGGAGTCATACATACTGACATACTGGACTCCTGCAGGAGTCATGCATTGAGATACTTGACTCCTGCAGGAGTCATACATACCAACATATTTGACTCCTGCAGGAGTCATGCATGGAGATACGCGACTCCTGCAGGAGTCATGCATGGAGATACTTGACTCCTGCAGGAGTCATACATAATGACATACTTGACTCCTGGAGGAGTCATACATTGAGATACTTGACTCCTGCAGGAACATACCAACATACTTGACTTCTGCAGGAGTCATACATGGAGATACTTGACTCCTGCAGGAGTCATACATCATGACATACTTGACTCCTGCAGGAGTCATACATTGAGATACTTGACTCCTGCAGGAGTCATACATACCACCATACTTGACTGCTACAGGAGTCATACATTGAGATACTTGACTCCTGCAGGAGTCATACATACCAACATACTTGACTCCTGCAGGAGTCATACATGGAGATACTTGACTCCTGCAGGAGTCATACATAATGACATACTTGACTCCTGCAGGAGTCATACATAATGACATACTTGACTCCTGCAGGAGTCATGCATTGAGATTCTTGACTCCTGCAGGAGTCATACATAATGACATACTAAACTCCTGCAGGAGTCATGCATTGAGATAATTGACTCCTGCAGGAGTCATACATAGCAACATAATTGACTACTGCAGGAGTCATATATGGACATACTTGACTCCTGCAGGAGTCATACATAATGACATACTTGACTACTGCAGGAGTCATACATAATGACATACTTGACTCCTGCAGGAGACGTACATAATGACATACTTGACTCCTGCAGGAGTCATGCATTGAGATACTTGACTCCTGCAGGAGTCATATATACCACCATACTTGACTCCTGCAGGAGTCATGCATTGAGATAGTTGACTCCTGCAGGAGTCATACATACGAACATACTTGACTCCTACAGGAGTCATACATTGAGATACATGACTCCTGCAGGAGTCATACATACCACCATACTTGACTCCTGCAGGAGTCTTACATGGAGATACTTGACTCCTTCAGGAGTCATACATAATGACATACTTGACTCCTTCAGTAGTCATGCATTGAGATACTTGACTCCTGCAGGAGTCATACATACCAACATAATTGACTACTGCAGGAGTCAAACATTGAGATACTTGACTCCTGCAGGAGTCATATATACCAACATACTTGACTCCTGCAGGAGTCATACATGGAGATACTTGACTCCTGCAGGAGTCATACATACCAACATACTTGACTCCTGCAGGAGTCATACATTGGTATACTTGACTCCTGCAGGAGTCAAACATAATGACATACTTAACTCCTGCAGGAGTAATGCATGGAGATACTTGACTCCTGCAGGAGTCATACATTGGTATACTTGACTCCTGCAGGAGTCATACATAATGACATACTTGACTCCTGCTGGAGTAATGCATGGAGATACTTGACTCCTGCAGGAGTCATACATTATGACATAATTGACTCCTGCAGGAGTCATACATACCAACATACTTGTCTAGTGCAGTAGTCATACATAATGACATACTTGACTCCTGCAGGAGACGTACATAATGACATACTTGACTCCTGCAGGAGTCATGAATTGAGATACTTGATTCCAGCAGGAGTCATACATACCAACATACTAGACTCCTACAGGAGTCATGCATTGAGATACATGACTCCTGCAGGAGTCATACAAACCAACATACTTGACTCCTGCAGGAGTCAAACATGGAGATACTTGACTCCTGCAGGAGTCATACATATGGATATTCTTGACTCCTGCAGGAGTCAAGCATAGAGATACTTGACTCCTGCGGGAGTCATACATCATGACATACTTGACTCCTGCAGTTGACGTACATAATGACATACTTGACTCCTGCAGGAGTCATGCAATGAGATACTTGACTCCTGCAGGAGTCATACATACCAACATACTTGACTCCTACAGGAGTCATGCATTGAGATACATGACTCCTGCAGGAGTCATACATACCACCATACTTGACTCCTGCAGGAGTCATGCATGGAGATACTTGACTCCTGCAGGAGTCATACATAATGACATACTTGACTCCTGGAGGAGTCATACATTGATATACTTGACACCTGCAGGAGTCATACATACCAGCCTACTTGGCTCCTGCAGGAGTCATACATGGATATACTTGACTCCTGCAGGAGTCAAGCATAGAGATACTTGACTCCTGCAGGAGTCATACATCATGACATACTTGACTCCTGCAGGAGACGTACATAATGACATACTTGACTCCTGCAGGAGTCATGCATTGTGATACTTGACTCCTGCAGGAGTCATACATACCAACATACATGACTCCTACAGGAGTCATACATTGAGATACATGATTCCTGCAGGAGTCATACATACCACCATACTTGACTCCTGCAGGAGTCATACATGGAGATACTTGACTCCTGCAGGAGTCATACATAATGACATACTTGACTCCTTCAGGAGTCATGCATTGAGATAGTTGACTCCTGCAGGAGTCATATATACCAACATACTTGACTCCTGCAGGAGTCATTCATGGAGATACTTGACTCCTGCAGGAGTCATACATACGGATATACTTGACTCCTGCAGGAGTCATGCATAGAGATACTTGACTCCTGCAGGAGTCATACATCATGACATACTTGACTCCTGCAGGAGTCATGCATTGAGATAATTGACTACTGCAGGAGTCATACATACCAACATACTTGTCTAGTGCAGTAGTCATACATGGAGATACTTGACTCCTGCAGGAGTCATACATCATTACATACTTGACTCCTGCAGGAGTCATGCATTGAGATACTTGACTCCTGCAGGAGTCATACATACCACCATTCTTGACTCCTACAGGAGTCTTACATGGAGATTCATGATTCCTGCAGGAGTTATTCATAATGACATACTTGACTCCTTCAGGAGTCATGCATTCAGATACATGACTCCTGCAGGAGTCATACATTGAGATACTTGACTCCTGCTGGAGTCATACATACCAACATACTTGACTCCTGCAGGAGTCATTCATGGAGATACTTGACTCCTACAGGAGTCATACATATGGATATACTTGACTCCTGCAGGAGTCATGCATAGAGATACTTGACTCCTGCAGGAGTCATACATTGAGATACTTGACTCCTGTAGGAGTCATACAATGAGATACTTGACTCCTGCTGGAGTCATACATACCAACTTACTTGACTCCTGCAGGAGTCATTCATGGAGATACTTGACTCCTGCAGGAGTCATACATACGGATATACTTGACTCCTGCAGGAGTCATGCATAGAGATACTTGACTCCTGCAGGAGTCATACATCATGACATACTTGACTCCTGCAGGAGTCATGCATTGAGATACTTGACTCCTGCGGGAGTAATACATACCAACATACTTGACTCCTACAGGAGTCATGCATTGGGATACTTGAGTCCTGCAGGTGTAATACATACTGACATACTGGACTCATGCAGGAGTCATACATTGAGATACTTGACTCCCGCAGGAGTCATACATACCAACATACTTGACTCCTGCAGGAGTCATGCATGGAGATACTTGACTCCTACAGGAGTCATACATAATGACATACTTGACTCCTGGAGGAGTCATACATTGAGATACTTGAAACCTGCAGGAGTCATACATACCAACCTACTTGACTCCTGCAGGAGTCATACATGGAGATACTTGACTCCTGCAGGAGTCATTCATATGGATATACTTGACTCCTGCAGGAGTCAAGCATAGAGATACTTGTCTCCTGCAGGAGTCATACATGGAGATACTTGACTCCTGCAGGAGTCATGCATGGAGATACTTGACTCCTGCAGGAGTCATACATTATGACATACTTGAGTCCTGCAGGAGTCATGCATTGAGATAATTGACTCCTGCAGGAGTCATACATACCAACATACTTGTCTAGTGCAGTAGTCATACATGGAGATACTTGACTCCTGCAGGAGTCATACATAATGACATACTTGACTCCTGCAGGAGACATACATAATGACATACTTGACTCCTGCAGGAGTCATGTATTGAGATACTTGACTCCTGCAGGAGTCATACATACCAACATACTTGACTTCTACAGGAGTCATGCATTGGGATACTTGACTCCAGCAGGTGTCATACATACTGACATACTGGACTCCTGCAGGAGACATACATTGAGATACTTGACTCCTGCAGGTGTCATACATACCAGCATACTTGACTCCTGCAGGAGTCATGCATGGAGATACTTGACTCCTGCAGGAGTTATACATATGGATATACTTGACTCCTGCAGGAGTCGTGCATAGAGATATTTGACTCCTGCAGGAGTCATACATCATGACATACTTGACTCCTGCAGGAGTCATGCATTGAGATACTTGACTCCTGCAGGTGTCATACATAGTGACATACCTGACTCCTGCAAGAGTCATACATTGAGATACTTGACTCCTGCAGGAGTCATACATACCAACATACTTCACTCCTACAGGAGTCATACATTGAGATACTTGACTCCTGCAGGAGTCATACATACCACCATACTTGACTCCTGCAGGAGTCATGCATAGAGATACTTGACTCCTGCAGGAGTCATACATGGAGATACTTGACTCCAGCAGGAGTCATACATAATTACATACTTGACTCCTGCAGGAGTCATGCATGGAGATACTTGACTCCTGCAGGAGTCATACATAATGACATACTTGACTCCTTCAGGAGTCATGCATTGAGATACTTGACTCCTGCAGGAGTCATATATACCAACATACTTGACTCCTACAGGAGTCATGCATTGAGATACTTGACTCCAGCAGGAGTCATGCATACTAGCATACTTGACTCCTGCAGGAGTCATACATGGAGATACTTGACTCCTGCAGGAGTCATACATAATGACATACTTGACTCCTGCAGGAGTCATGCATGGAGATACTTGACTCCTGCAGGAGTCATACATAATGACATACTTGACTCCTGCAGGAGTCATACATTGAGATAATTGACTCCTGCAGGAGTCATACATACCAACATACTTGACTAGTGCAGGAGTCATACAAGGAGATACTTGACTCCTGCAGGAGTCATACATAATGACATACTTGACTCCTGCAGGAGTCATACATCATTACATACTTGACTCCTGCAGGAGTCATGCATTGAGATACTTGACTCCTGCAGGAGTCATACATACCACCATTCTTGACTCCTACAGGAGTCTTACATGGAGATTCTTGATTCATGCAGGAGTTATTCATAATGACATACTTGACTCCTTCAGGAGTAATGCATTCAGATACTTGACTCCTGCAGGAGTCATACATTGAGATACTTGACTCCTGCTGGAGTCATACATACCAACATACTTGACTCCTGCAGGAGTCATTCATGGAGATACTTGACTCCTACAGGAGTCATGCATGGAGATACTTGACTCCTGCAGGAGTCATACATAATGACATACTTGACTCCTGCAGGAGACGTACATAATGACATACTTGACTCCTGCAGGAGACGTACATAATGACATACTTGACTCCTGCAGGAGTCATGCATTGAGATACTTGACTCCTGCAGGAGTCATACATACCACCATTCTTGACTCCTACAGGAGTCTTACATGGAGATTCTTGATTCCTGCAGGAGTTATTCATAATGACATACTTGACTCCTTCAGGAGTCATGCATTCAGATACTTGACTCCTGCAGGAGTCATACATTGAGATACTTGACTCCTGCTGGAGTCATACATACCAACATACTTGACTCCTGCAGGAGTCATTCATGGAGATACTTGACTCCTACAGGAGTCATACATATGGATATACTTGACTCCTGCAGGAGTCATGCATAGAGATACTTGACTCCTGCAGGAGTCATACATTGAGATACTTGACTCCTGTAGGAGTCATACAATGAGATACTTGACTCCTGCTGGAGTCATACATACCAACATACTTGACTCCTGCAAGAGTCATTCATGGAGATACTTGACTCCTGCAGGAGTCATACATACGGATATACTTGACTCCTGCAGGAGTCATGCATAGAGATACTTGACTCCTGCAGGAGTCATACATCATGACATACTTGACTCCTGAAGGAGTCATGCATTGAGATACTTCACTCCTGCGGGAGTAATACATACCAACATACTTGACTCCTACAGGAGTCATGCATTGGGATACTTGAGTCCTGCAGGTGTCATACATACTGACATACTGGACTCCTGCAGGAGTCATACATTGAGATACTTGACTCCCGCAGGAGTCATACATACCAACATACTTGACTCCTGCAGGAGTCATGCATGGAGATACTTGACTCCAGCAGGAGTCATACATAATGACATACTTGACTCCTGGAGGAGACATACATAATGACATACTTGACTCCTGCAGGAGTCATGTATTGAGATACTTGACTCCTGCAGGAGTCATACATACCAACATACTTGACTTCTACAGGAGTCATGCATTGGGATACTTGACTCCAGCAGGTGTCATACATACTGACATACTGGACTCCTGCAGGAGACATACATTGAGATACTTGACTCCTGCAGGTGTCATACATACCAGCATACTTGACTCCTGCAGGAGTCATGCATGGAGATACTTGACTCCTGCAGGAGTTATACATATGGATATACTTGACTCCTGCAGGAGTCGTGCATAGAGATATTTGACTCCTGCAGGAGTCATACATCATGACATACTTGACTCCTGCAGGAGTCATGCATTGAGATACTTGACTCCTGCAGGTGTCATACATAGTGACATACCTGACTCCTGCAAGAGTCATACATTGAGATACTTGACTCCTGCAGGAGTCATACATACCAACATACTTCACTCCTACAGGAGTCATACATTGAGATACTTGACTCCTGCAGGAGTCATACATACCACCATACTTGACTCCTGCAGGAGTCATGCATAGAGATACTTGACTCCTGCAGGAGTCATACATGGAGATACTTGACTCCAGCAGGAGTCATACATAATTACATACTTGACTCCTGCAGGAGTCATGCATGGAGATACTTGACTCCTGCAGGAGTCATACATAATGACATACTTGACTCCTTCAGGAGTCATGCATTGAGATACTTGACTCCTGCAGGAGTCATATATACCAACATACTTGACTCCTACAGGAGTCATGCATTGAGATACTTGACTCCTGCAGGAGTCATGCATACTAGCATACTTGACTCCTGCAGGAGTCATACATGGAGATACTTGACTCCTGCAGGAGTCATACATAATGACATACTTGACTCCTGCAGGAGTCATGCATGGAGATACTTGACTCCTGCAGGAGTCATACATAATGACATACTTGACTCCTGCAGGAGTCATACATTGAGATAATTGACTCCTGCAGGAGTCATACATACCAACATACTTGACTAGTGCAGGAGTCATACAAGGAGATACTTGACTCCTGCAGGAGTCATACATAATGACATACTTGACTCCTGCAGGAGTCATACATCATTACATACTTGACTCCTGCAGGAGTCATGCATTGAGATACTTGACTCCTGCAGGAGTCATACATACCACCATTCTTGACTCCTACAGGAGTCTTACATGGAGATTCTTGATTCCTGCAGGAGTTATTCATAATGACATACTTGACTCCTTCAGGAGTCATGCATTCAGATACTTGACTCCTGCAGGAGTCATACATTGAGATACTTGACTCCTGCTGGAGTCATACATACCAACATACTTGACTCCTGCAGGAGTCATTCATGGAGATACTTGACTCCTACAGGAGTCATACATATGGATATACTTGACTCCTGCAGGAGTCATGCATAGAGATACTTGACTCCTGCAGGAGTCATACATTGAGATACTTGACTCCTGTAGGAGTCATACAATGAGATACTTGACTCCTGCTGGAGTCATACATACCAACTTACTTGACTCCTGCAGGAGTCATTCATGGAGATACTTGACTCCTGCAGGAGTCATACATACGGATATACTTGACTCCTGCAGGAGTCATGCATAGAGATACTTGACTCCTGCAGGAGTCATACATCATGACATACTTGACTCCTGAAGGAGTCATGCATTGAGATACTTGACTCCTGCGGGAGTAATACATACCAACATACTTGACTCCTACAGGAGTCATGCATTGGGATACTTGAGTCCTGCAGGTGTCATACATACTGACATACTGGACTCCTGCAGGAGTCATACATTGAGATACTTGACTCCCGCAGGAGTCATACATACCAACATACTTGACTCCTGCAGGAGTCATGCATGGAGATACTTGACTCCAGCAGGAGTCATACATAATGACATACTTGACTCCTGGAGGAGACATACATAATGACATACTTGACTCCTGCAGGAGTCATGTATTGAGATACTTGACTCCTGCAGGAGTCATACATACCAACATACTTGACTTCTACAGGAGTCATGCATTGGGATACTTGACTCCAGCAGGTGTCATACATACTGACATACTGGACTCCTGCAGGAGACATACATTGAGATACTTGACTCCTGCAGGTGTCATACATACCAGCATACTTGACTCCTGCAGGAGTCATGCATGGAGATACTTGACTCCTGCAGGAGTTATACATATGGATATACTTGACTCCTGCAGGAGTCGTGCATAGAGATATTTGACTCCTGCAGGAGTCATACATCATGACATACATGACTCCTGCAGGAGTCATGCATTGAGATACTTGACTCCTGCAGGTGTCATACATAGTGACATACCTGACTCCTGCAAGAGTCATACATTGAGATACTTGACTCCTGCAGGAGTCATACATACCAACATACTTCACTCCTACAGGAGTCATACATTGAGATACTTGACTCCTGCAGGAGTCATACATACCACCATACTTGACTCCTGCAGGAGTCATGCAAAGAGATACTTGACTCCTGCAGGAGTCATACATGGAGATACTTGACTCCAGCAGGAGTCATACATAATTACATACTTGACTCCTGCAGGAGTCATGCATGGAGATACTTGACTCCTGCAGGAGTCATACATAATGACATACTTGACTCCTTCAGGAGTCATGCATTGAGATACTTGACTCCTGCAGGAGTCATATATACCAACATACTTGACTCCTACAGGAGTCATGCATTGAGATACTTGACTCCTGCAGGAGTCATGCATACTAGCATACTTGACTCCTGCAGGAGTCATACATGGAGATACTTGACTCCTGCAGGAGTCATACATAATGACATACTTGACTCCTGCAGGAGTCATGCATGGAGATACTTGACTCCTGCAGGAGTCATACATAATGACATACTTGACTCCTGCAGGAGTCATACATTGAGATAATTGACTCCTGCAGGAGTCATACATACCAACATACTTGACTAGTGCAGGAGTCATACAAGGAGATACTTGACTCCTGCAGGAGTCATACATAATGACATACTTGACTCCTGCAGGAGTCATACATCATTACATACTTGACTCCTGCAGGAGTCATGCATTGAGATACTTGACTCCTGCAGGAGTCATACATACCACCATTCTTGACTCCTACAGGAGTCTTACATGGAGATTCTTGATTCCTGCAGGAGTTATTCATAATGACATACTTGACTCCTTCAGGAGTCATGCATTCAGATACTTGACTCCTGCAGGAGTCATACATTGAGATACTTGACTCCTGCTGGAGTCATACATACCAACATACTTGACTCCTGCAGGAGTCATTCATGGAGATACTTGACTCCTACAGGAGTCATACATATGGATATACTTGACTCCTGCAGGAGTCATGCATAGAGATACTTGACTCCTGCAGGAGTCATACATTGAGATACTTGACTCCTGTAGGAGTCATACAATGAGATACTTGACTCCTGCTGGAGTCATACATACCAACTTACTTGACTCCTGCAGGAGTCATTCATGGAGATACTTGACTCCTGCAGGAGTCATACATACGGATATACTTGACTCCTGCAGGAGTCATGCATAGAGATACTTGACTCCTGCAGGAGTCATACATCATGACATACTTGACTCCTGCAGGAGTCATGCATTGAGATACTTGACTCCTGCGGGAGTAATACATACCAAACATACTTGACTCCTACAGGAGTCATGCATTGGGATACTTGAGTCCTGCAGGGGTAATACATACTGACATACTGGACTCCTGCAGGAGTCATACATTGAGATACTTGTCTCCCGCAGGAGTCATACATACCAACATACTTGACTCCTGCAGGAGTCATGCATGGAGATACTTGACTCCTGCAGGAGTCATGCATGGAGATACTTGACACCTGCAGGAGTCATACATAATGACATACTTGACTCCTGGAGGAGTCATACATTGAGATACTTGACTCCTGCAGGAGTCATTCATATGGATATACTTGACTCCTGCAGGAGTCAAGCATAGAGATACTTGACTCCTGCAGGAGTCATACATCATGACATACTTGACTCCTGCAGGAGACGTACATAATGACATACTTGACTCCTGCAGGAGTCATGCATTTGGATACTTGACTCCTGCAGGAGTCATACATACCACCATTCTTGACTCCTACAGGAGTCTTACATGGAGATTCTTGATTCCCTCAGGAGTTATTCATAATGACATACTTGACTCCTTCAGGAGTCATGCATTCAGATACTTGACTCCTGCAGGAGTCATACATTGAGATACTTGACTCCTGCTGGAGTCATACATACCAACATACTTGACTCCTGCAGGAGTCATTCATGGAGATACTTGACTCCTACAGGAGTCATACATATGGATATACTTGACTCCTGCAGGAGTCATGCATAGAGATACTTGACTCCTGCAGGAGTCATACATTGAGATACTTGACTCCTGTAGGAGTCATACAATGAGATACTTGACTCCTGCTGAAGTCATACATACCAACATACTTGACTCCTGCAAGAGTCATTCATGGAGATACTTGACTCCTGCAGGAGTCATACATACGGATATACTTGACTCCTGCAGGAGTCATGCATAGAGATACTTGACTCCTGCAGGAGTCATACATCATGACATACTTGACTCCTGAAGGAGTCATGCATTGAGATACTTGACTCCTGCGGGAGTAATACATACCAACATACTTGACTCCTACAGGAGTCATGCATTGGGATACTTGAGTCCTGCAGGTGTCATACATACTGACATACTGGACTCCTGCAGGAGTCATACATTGAGATACTTGACTCCCGCAGGAGTCATACATACCAACATACTTGACTCCTGCAGGAGTCATGCATGGAGATACTTGACTCCAGCAGGAGTCATACATAATGACATACTTGACTCCTGGAGGAGTCATACATTGAGATACTTGACACCTGCAGGAGTCATACATACCAACCTACTTGACTCCTGCAGGAGTCATACATGGAGATACTTGACTCCTGCAGGAGTCATTCATATGGATATACTTGACTCCTGAAGGAGTCAAGCATAGAGATACTTGTCTCCTGCAGGAGTCATACATGGAGATACTTGACTCCTGCAGGAGTCATACATACCAACATACTTGACTCCTGCAGGAGTCATACATTGGTATACTTGACTCCTGCAGGAGTCATACATAATGACATACTTGACTCCTGCTGGAGTCATGCATGGAGATACTTGACTCCTGCAGGAGTCATACATTATGACATACTTGACTCCTGCAGGAGTCATGCATTGAGATAATTGACTCCTGCAGGAGTCATACATACCAACACACTTGTCTAGTGCAGTAGTCATACATGGAGATACTTAACTCCTGCAAGAGTCATACATAATGACATACTTGACTCCTGCAGGAGACATACATAATGACATACTTGACTCCTGCAGGAGTCATGTATTGAGATACTTGACTCCTGCAGGAGTCATACATACCAACATACTTGACTTCTACAGGAGTCATGCATTGGGATACTTGACTCCAGCAGGTGTCATACATACTGACATACTGGACTCCTGCAGGAGACATACATTGAGATACTTGACTCCTGCAGGTGTCATACATACCAGCATACTTGACTCCTGCAGGAGTCATGCATGGAGATACTTGACTCCTGCAGGAGTTATACATATGGATATACTTGACTCCTGCAGGAGTCGTGCATAGAGATATTTGACTCCTGCAGGAGTCATACATCATGACATACTTGACTCCTGCAGGAGTCATGCATTGAGATACTTGACTCCTGCAGGTGTCATACATAGTGACATACCTGACTCCTGCAAGAGTCATACATTGAGATACTTGACTCCTGCAGGAGTCATACATACCAACATACTTCACTCCTACAGGAGTCATACATTGAGATACTTGACTCCTGCAGGGGTCATACATACCACCATACTTGACTCCTGCAGGAGTCATGCATAGAGATACTTGACTCCTGCAGGAGTCATACCACATGACATACTTGACTCCTGCAGGAGTCATGCATTGAGAAACTTGACTTCTGCGGGAGTCATACATACCAACATACTTGACTCCTGCAGGAGTCATACGCGGAGATACATGACTCCTGCAGGAGTCATACATGGAGATACATGACTCCTGCAGGAGTCATCCATATTGACATACTTGCCTCCTGTAGGAATCATGCATACAGATACTTGACTTCTGCAGGGGTCATACATACTGACATACTGGACTCCTGCAGGATTCATACATTGAGATACTTGACTCCTGCAGGAGTCATACATACCAACATACTTGACTCCTGCAGGAGTCATGCATGGAGATACGTGACTCCTGCAGGAGTCATGCATGGAGATACTTGACTCCTGCAGGAGTCATACATAATGACATACTTGACTCCTGGAGGAGTCATACATTGAGATACTTGACTCCTGCAGGAGTCATACATACCACCATTCTTGACTCCTACAGGAGTCTTACATGGAGATTCTTGATTCCTGCAGGAGTTATTCATAATGACATACTTGACTCCTTCAGGAGTCATGCATTCAGATACTTGACTCCTGCAGGAGTCATACATTGAGATACTTGACTCCTGCTGGAGTCATACATACCAACATACTTGACTCCTGCAGGAGTCATTCATGGAGATACTTGACTCCTACAGGAGTCATACATATGGATATACTTGACTCCTGCAGGAGTCATGCATAGAGATACTTGACTCCTGCAGGAGTCATACATTGAGATACTTGACTCCTGTAGGAGTCATACAATGAGATACTTGACTCCTGCTGGAGTCATACATACCAACATACTTGACTCCTGCTAGAGTCATTCATGGAGATACTTGACTCCTGCAGGAGTCATACATACGGATATACTTTACTCCTGCAGGAGTCATGCATAGAGATACTTGACTCCTGCAGGAGTCATACATCATGACATACTTGACTCCTGCAGGAGTCATGCATTGAGATACTTGACTCCTGCGGGAGTAATACATACCAACATACTTGACTCCTACAGGAGTCATGCATTGGGATACTTGAGTCCTGCAGGTGTCATACATACTGACATACTGGACTCCTGCAGGAGTCATACATTGAGATACTTGACTCCCGCAGGAGTCATACATACCAACATACTTGACTCCTGCAGGAGTCATGCATGGAGATACTTGACTCCAGCAGGAGTCATACATAATGACATACTTGACTCCTGGAGGAGTCATACATTGAGATACTTGACACCTGCAGGAGTCATACATACCAACCTACTTGACTCCTGCAGGAGTCATTCATATGGATATACTTGACTCCTGCAGGAGTCAAGCATAGAGATACTTGTCTCCTGCAGGAGTCATACATGGAGATACTTGACTCCTGCAGGAGTCATACATACCAACATACTTGACTCCTGCAGGAGTCATACATCGGTATACTTGACTCCTGCAGGAGTCATACATTATGACATACTTGACTCCTGCAGGAGTCATGCATTGAGATAATTGACTCCTGCAGGAGTCATACATACCAACATACTTGTCTAGTGCAATAGTCATACATGGAGATACTTGACTCCTGCAGGAGTCATACATAATGACATACTTGACTCCTGCAGGAGACGTACATAATGACATACTTGACTCCTGCAGGAGTCATGTATTGAGATACATGACTCCTGCAGGAGTCATACATACCACCATACTTGAATCCTGCTGGAGTCTTACATGGTGATACTTGACTCCTGCAGAAGTCATACATAATGACATACTTGACTCCTTCAGGAGTCATACATTGAGATACTTAACTCCTGCAGGAGTCATACATGGAAATACTTGACTCCAGCAGGAGTCATACATGATTACATACTTGACTCCTGCAGGAGTCATGCATGGAGATACTTGACTCCTGCAGGAGTCATACATAATGACATACTTGACTCCTGCAGGAGTCATGCATTGAGATAATTGACTCCTGCAGGAGTCATACATACCAACATACTTGACTAGTGCAGGAGTCATACATGGAGATACTTGACTCCTGCAGGAGTCATACATAATGACATACTTGACTCCTGCAGGAGTCATACATCATGACATACTTGACTCCAGCAGGAGTCATGCATTGAGATACTTGACTCCTGCAGGAGTCATACATACCACCATACTTGACTCCTACAGGAGTCATACATTGAGATACATGACTCCTGCAGGAGTCATACATACCACCATACTTGAATCCTACTGGAGTCTTACATGGTGATACTTGACTCCTGCAGAAGTCATACATAATGACATACTTGACTCCTTCAGGAGTCATGCATTGAGATACTTGACTCCTGCAGGAGTCATATATACCAACATACTTGACTCCTACAGGAGTCATACATTGAGATACTTGACTCCTGCAGGAGTCATACATGGAGATACTTGACTCCAGCAGGAGTCATACATAATTACATACTTGACTCCTGCAGGAGTCATGCATGGAGATACTTGACTCCTGCAGGAGTCATACATAATGACATACTTGACTCCTTCAGGAGTCATGCATTGAGATACTTGACTCCTGCAGGAGTCATATATACCAACATACTTGACTCCTACAGGAGTCATGCATTGAGATACTTGACTCCTGCAGGAGTCATGCATACTAGCATACTTGACTCCTGCAGGAGTCATACATGGAGATACTTGACTCCTGCAGGAGTCATACATAATGACATACTTGACTCCTGCAGGAGTCATGCATGGAGATACTTGACTCCTGCAGGAGTCATACATAATGACATACTTGACTCCTGCAGGAGTCATACATTGAGATAATTGACTCCTGCAGGAGTCATACATACCAACATACTTGACTAGTGCAGGAGTCATACAAGGAGATACTTGACTCCTGCAGGAGTCATACATAATGACATACTTGACTCCTGCAGGAGTCATACATCATTACATACTTGACTCCTGCAGGAGTCATGCATTGAGATACTTGACTCCTGCAGGAGTCATACATACCACCATTCTTGACTCCTACAGGAGTCTTACATGGAGATTCTTGATTCCTGCAGGAGTTATTCATAATGACATACTTGACTCCTTCAGGAGTCATGCATTCAGATACTTGACTCCTGCAGGAGTCATACATTGAGATACTTGACTCCTGCTGGAGTCATACATACCAACATACTTGACTCCTGCAGGAGTCATTCATGGAGATACTTGACTCCTACAGGAGTCATACATATGGATATACTTGACTCCTGCAGGAGTCATGCATAGAGATACTTGACTCCTGCAGGAGTCATACATTGAGATACTTGACTCCTGTAGGAGTCATACAATGAGATACTTGACTCCTGCTGGAGTCATACATACCAACTTACTTGACTCCTGCAGGAGTCATTCATGGAGATACTTGACTCCTGCAGGAGTCATACATACGGATATACTTGACTCCTGCAGGAGTCATGCATAGAGATACTTGACTCCTGCAGGAGTCATACATCATGACATACTTGACTCCTGCAGGAGTCATGCATTGAGATACTTGACTCCTGCGGGAGTAATACATACCAACATACTTGACTCCTACAGGAGTCATGCATTGGGATACTTGAGTCCTGCAGGTGTAATACATACTGACATACTGGACTCCTGCAGGAGTCATACATTGAGATACTTGACTCCCGCAGGAGTCATACATACCAACATACTTGACTCCTGCAGGAGTCATGCATGGAGATACTTGACTCCTGCAGGAGTCATACATAATGACATACTTGACTCCTGGAGGAGTCATACATTGAGATACTTGACACCTGCAGGAGTCATACATACCAACCTACTTGACTCCTGCAGGAGTCATACATGGAGATACTTGACTCCTGCAGGAGTCATTCATATGGATATACTTGACTCCTGCAGGAGTCAAGCATAGAGATACTTGTCTCCTGCAGGAGTCATACATGGAGATACTTGACTCCTGCAGGAGTCATACATACCAACATACTTGACTCCTGCAGGAGTCATACATTGGTATACTTGACTCCTGCAGGAGTCATACATAATGACATACTTGACTCCTGCTGGAGTCATGCATGGAGATACTTGACTCCTGCAGGAGTCATACATTATGACATACTTGACTCCTGCAGGAGTCATGCATTGAGATAATTGACTCCTGCAGGAGTCATACATACCAACATACTTGTCTAGTGCAGTAGTCATACATGGAGATACTTGACTCCTGCAGGAGTCATACATAATGACATACTTGACTCCTGCAGGAGACATACATAATGACATACTTGACTCCTGCAGGAGTCATGTATTGAGATACTTGACTCCTGCAGGAGTCATACATACCAACATACTTGACTTCTACAGGAGTCATGCATTGGGATACTTGACTCCAGCAGGTGTCATACATACTGACATACTGGACTCCTGCAGGAGACATACATTGAGATACTTGACTCCTGCAGGTGTCATACATACCAGCATACTTGACTCCTGCAGGAGTCATGCATGGAGATACTTGACTCCTGCAGGAGTTATACATATGGATATACTTGACTCCTGCAGGAGTCGTGCATAGAGATATTTGACTCCTGCAGGAGTCATACATCATGACATACTAGACTCCTGCAGGAGTCATGCATTGAGATACTTGACTCCTGCAGGTGTCATACATAGTGACATACATGACTCCTGCAAGAGTCATACATTGAGATACTTGACTCCTGCAGGAGTCATACATACCAACATACTTCACTCCTACAGGAGTCATACATTGAGATACTTGACTCCTGCAGGAGTCATACATACCACCATACTTGACTCCTGCAGGAGTCATGCATAGAGATACTTGACTCCTGCAGGAGTCATACCACATGACGTACTTGACTCCTGCAGGAGTCATGCATTGAGATACTTGACTTCTGCGGGAGTCATACATACCAACATACTTGACTCCTGCAGGAGTCATACGCGGAGATACATGACTCCTGCAGGAGTCATACATGGAGATACATGACTCCTGCAGGAGTCATCCATATTGACATACTTGCCTCCTGTAGGAATCATGCATACAGATACTTGACTTCTGCAGGAGTCATACATACTGACATACTGGACTCCTGCAGGATTCATACATTGAGATACTTGACTCCTGCAGGAGTCATACATACCAACATACTTGACTCCTGCAGGAGTCATGCATGGAGATACGTGACTCCTGCAGGAGTCATGCATGGAGATACTTGACTCCTGCAGGAGTCATACATAATGACATACTTGACTCCTGGAGGAGTCATACATTGAGATACTTGACTCCTGCAGGAGTCATACATACCAACATACTTGACTTCTGCAGGAGTCATACATGGAGATACTTGACTCCTGCAGGAGTCATACATCATGACATACTTGACTCCTGCAGGAGTCATGCATTGAGATACTTGACTCCTGCAGGAGTCATACATACCACCATACTTGACTGCTACAGTAGTCATACATTGAGATACATGACTCCTGCAGGAGTCATACATACCACTATACTTGACTCCTGCAGGAGTCTTACATGGAGATACTTGACTCCTGCAGGAGTCATTCATAATGACATACTTGACACCTTCAGGAGTCATGCATTGAGATACTTGACTCCTGCAGGAGTCATATATACCAATATAAGTTGACTCCTACAGGAGTCATACATTGAGATACTTGACTCCTGCAGGAATGATACATAATGACATACTTGACTCCTGCAGGAGTCATACATAATGACATACTTGACTCCTGCAGGAGTCATGCATTGAGATTCTTGACTCCTGCAGGAGTCATACATAATGACATACTTGACTCCTGCAGTAGTCATGCATTGAGATAATTGACTCCTGCAGGTGTCATACATACCAACATAATTGACTACTGCAGGAGTCATACATGGACAAACTTGACTCCTGCAGGAGTCATACATAATGATATACTTGACTACTGCAGGAGTCATACATAATGACATACTTGACTCCTGCAGGAGACGTACAAAATGACATACTTGACTCCTGCAGGAGTCATGCATTGAGATACTTGACTCCTGCAGGAGTCATACATACCACCATACTTGACTCCTGCAGGAGTCATGCATTGAGATACGTGACTCCTGCAGGAGTCATACATACGAACATACTTGACTCCTACAGGAGTCATACATTGAGATACGTGACTCCTGCAGGAGTCATACATACCACCATACTTGACTCCTGCAGGAGTCTTACATGGAGATACTTGACTCCTTCAGGAGTCATACATAATGACATACTTGACTCCTTCAGTAGTCATGCATTTAGATACTTGACTCCTGCACGCGTCATACATACCAACATAATTGACTACTGCAGGAGTCATACATTGAGATACTTGACTCCTGCAGGAGTCATATATACCAACATACTTGACTCCTGCAGGAGTCATACATGGAGATACTTGACTCCTGCAGGAGTCATACATACCAACATACTTGACTCCTGCAGGAGTCATACATTGGTATACTTGACTCCTGCAGGAGTCATACATAATGACATACTTGACTCCTGCTGGAGTCATGCATGGAGATACTTGACTCCTGCAGGAGTCATACATTATGACATTCATGACTCCTGCAGGAGTCATGCATTGAGATAATTGACTACTGCAGGAGTCATACATACCAACATACTTGTCTAGTGCAGTAGTCATACATGGAGATACTTGACTCCTGCAGGAGTCATACATAATGACATACTTGACTCCTGCAGGAGACGTACATAATGACATACTTGACTCCTGCAGGAGTCATACATACCACCATACTTGACTCCTACAGGAGTCATACATTGAGATACATGACTCCTGCAGGAGTCATACATACCACTATACTTGACTCCTTCAGGAGTCTTACATGGAGATACTTGATTCCTGCAGGAGTAATTCATAATGACATACTTGACTCCTTCATGAGTCATGCATTGAGATACTTGACTCCTGCAGGAGTCATATATACCAGCATACTTGACTCCTGCAGGAGTCATGCATTGAGATAATTGACTCCTGCAGGAGTCATACATATCAACATAATTGACTACTGCAGGAGTCATACATGGAGATACTTGACTCCTGCAGGAATCATACATAATGACATACTTGACTCCTGCAGGAGTCATACATAATGACATACTTGACTCCTGCAGGAGTCATGCATTGAGATTCTTGACTCCTGCAGGAGTCATACATAATGACATACTTGACTCCTGCAGGAGTCATGCATTGAGATAATTGACTCCTGCAGGAGTCATACATACCAACATAATTGACTACTGCAGGAGTCATACATGGATAAACTTGACTCCTGCAGGAGTCATACATAATGACATACTTGACTACTGCAGGTGTCATACATAATGACATACTTGACTCCTGCAGGAGACGTACAAAATGACATACTTGACTCCTGCAGGAGTCATGCATTGAGATACTTGACTCCTGCAGGAGTCATACATACCAACATAATTGACTACTGCAGGAGTCATACATTGAGATACTTGACTCCTGCAGGAGTCATATATACCAACATACTTGACTCCTGCAGGAGTCATACATGGAGATACTTGACTCCTGCAGGAGTCATACATACCAACATACTTGACTCCTGCAGGAGTCATACATTGTTATACTTGACTCCTGCAGGAGTCATACATAATGACATACTTGACTCCTGCTGGAGTCATGCATGGAGATACTTGACTCCTGCAGGAGTCATACATTATGACATACTTGACTCCTGCAGGAGTCATGCATTGAGATAATTGACTCCTGCAGGAGTCATACATACCAACATACTTCTCTAGTGCAGTAGTCATACATGGAGATACTTGACTCCTGCAGGAGTCATACATAATAACATACTTGACTCCTGCAGGAGACGTACATAATGACATACTTGACTCCTGCAGGAGTCATACATACCACCATACTTGACTCCTCCAGGAGTCATACATTGAGATACATGACTCCTGCAGGAGTCATACATACCACTATACTTGACTCCTGCAGGAGTCTTACATGGAGATACTTGATTCCTGCAGGAGTCATTCATAATGACATACTTGACTCCTTCAGGAGTCATGCATTGAGATACTTGACTCCTGCAGGAGTCATATAAACCAACATACTTGACTCCTACAGGAGTCATACATTGAGATACTTGACTCGTGCAGGAGTCATACATACCAACATACTTGACTCCTGCAGGAGTCATACATGGAGATACTGGACTCCTGCAGGAGTCATACATAATGGCATACTTGACTCCTGCAGGAGTCATGCATTGAGATAATTGACTCCTGCAGGAGTCATACATACCAACATAATTGACTACTGCAGGAGTCATACATGGAGATACTTGACTCCTGCAGGAGTCATACATAATGACATACTTGACTCCTGCAGGAGTCATACATAATGACATACTTGACTCCTGCAGGAGTCATGCATTGAGATTCTTGACTCCTGCAGGAGTCATACGTACCAACATACTTGACTTCTACAGGAGTCATGCATTGGGATACTTGACTCCAGCAGGTGTCATACATACTGACATACTGGACTCCTGCAGGAGACATACATTGAGATACTTGACTCCTGCAGGAGTCATACATACCAGCATACTTGACTCCTGCAGGAGTCATGCATGGAGATACTTGACTCCTGCAGGAGTCATACATATGGATATACTTGACTCCTGCAGGAGTCGTGCATAGAGATATTTGACTCCTGCAGGAGTCATACATCATGACATACTTGACTCCTGCAGGAGTCATGCATTGAGATACTTGACTCCTGCAGGTGTCATACATACTGACATACATGACTCCTACAAGAGTCATACATTGAGATACTTGACTCCTGCAGGAGTCATACATACCAACATACTTCACTCCTACAGGAGTCATTCATTGAGATACTTGACTCCTCCAGGAGTCATACATACCACCATACTTGACTCCTGCAGGAGTCATGCATAGAGATACTTGACTCCTGCAGGAGTCATACCACATGACATACTTGACTCCTGCAGGAGTCATGCTTTGAGATACTTGACTCCTGCGGGAGTCATACATACCAACATACTTGACTCCTACAGGAGTCATACATTGAGATACATGACTCCTGCAGGAGTCATACATACCACCATACTTGACTCCTACAGGAGTCATACATGGAGATACTTGACTCCTGCAGGAGTCATACATAATGACATACTTGACTCCTTCAGGAGTCATGCATAGAGATACTTGACTCCTGCAGGAGTCATATATACCAACATAGTTGACTCCTACACGAGTCATACATTGAGATACTTGACTCCTGCAGGTGTCATACATACCAACATACTTGACTCCTGCAGGAGTCATACATGCAGATACTTGACTCCTGCAGGAGTCATACATAATGACATACTTGACTCCTGCAGGAGTCATGCATTGAGATAATTGACTCCTGCAGGAGTCATACATACCAACATAATTGAGTACTGCAGGAGTCATACATGGAGATACTTGACTCCTGCAGGAGTCATACATAATGACATACTTGACTTCTGCAGGAGTCATACATAATGACATGCTTGACTCCTGCAGGAGTCATGCATGAAGATACTTGACTCCTGCAGGAGTCTTACATGGAGATACTTGACTCCTGCAGGAGTCATTCATAATGACATACTTGACTCCTTCAGGAGTCATGCATTGAGATACTTGACTCCTGCAGGAGTCATATATACCAACATACTTGACTCCTACAGGAGTCATACATTGAGATACTTGACTCCTGCAGGAGTCATACATACCAACATACTTGACTCCTGCAGGAGTCATACATGGAGATACTTGACTCCTGCAGGAGTCACACATAATGACATACTTGACTCCTGCAGGAGTCATGCATTGAGATAATTGACTCCTGCAAGAGTCATACATACCAACATAATTGACTACTGCAGGAGTCATACATGGAGATACTTGACTCCTGCAGTAGTCATACATAATGACATACTTGACTCCTGCAGGAGTCATACATAATGACATACTTGACTCCTGCAGGAGTCATGCATTGAGATACTTGACTCCTGCAGGAGTAATACATACCAACATACTTGACTTCTACAGGAGTCATGCATTGGGATACTTGACTCCAGCAGGTGTCATACATACTGACATACTGGACTCCTGCAGGAGACATACATTGAGATACTTGACTCCTGCAGGAGTCATACATACCAACATACTTGACTCCTGCAGGAGTCATGCATGGAGATACTTGACTCCCGCAGGAGTCATACATATGGATATACTTGACTCCTGCAGGAGTCGTGCATAGAGATATTTGACTCCTGCAGGAGTCATACATCATGACATACTTGACTCCTGCAGGAGTCATGCATTGAGATACTTGACTCCTGCAGGTGTCATACATACTGACATACATGACTCCTGCAAGAGTCATACATTGAGATACTTGACTCCTGCAGGAGTCATACATACCAACATACTTCACTCCTACAGCAGTCATACATTGAGATACTTGACTCCTCCAGGAGTCATACATACCACCATACTTGACTCCTGCAGGAGTCATGCATAGAGATACTTGACTCCTGCAGGAGTCATACCACATGACATACTTGACTCCTGCAGGAGTCATGCATTGAGATACTTGACTCCTGCGGGAGTCATACATACCAACATACTTGACTCCTACAGGAGTCATATATTGAGATACATGACTCCTGCAGGAGTCATACATACCACCATACTTGACTCCTACAGGAGTCATACATGGAGATACTTGACTCCTGCAGGAGTCATACATAATGACATACTTGACTTCTGCAGGAGTCATACATAATGACATGCTTGACTCCTGCAGGAGTCATGCATGAAGATACTTGACTCCTGCAGGAGTCTTACATGGAGATACTTGACTCCTGCAGGAGTCATTCATAATGACATACTTGACTCCTTCAGGAGTCATGCATTGAGATACTTGACTCCTGCAGGAGTCATATATACCAACATACTTGACTCCTACAGGAGTCATACATTGAGATACTTGACTCCTGCAGGAGTCATACATACCAACATACTTGACTCCTGCAGGAGTCATACATGGAGATACTTGACTCCTGCAGGAGTCACACATAATGACATACTTGACTCCTGCAGGAGTCATGCATTGAGATAATTGACTCCTGCAAGAGTCATACATACCAACATAATTGACTACTGCAGGAGTCATACATGGAGATACTTGACTCCTGCAGTAGTCATACATAATGACATACTTGACTCCTGCAGGAGTCATACATAATGACATACTTGACTCCTGCAGGAGTCATGCATTGAGATACTTGACTCCTGCAGGAGTCATACATACCAACATACTTGACTTCTACAGGAGTCATGCATTGGGATACTTGACTCCAGCAGGTGTCATACATACTGACATACTGGACTCCTGCAGGAGACATACATTGAGATAATTGACTCCTGCAGGAGTCATACATACCAACATACTTGACTCCTGCAGGAGTCATGCATGGAGATACTTGACTCCCGCAGGAGTCATACATATGGATATACTTGACTCCTGCAGGAGTCGTGCATAGAGATATTTGACTCCTGCAGGAGTCATACATCATGACATACTTGACTCCTGCAGGAGTCATGCATTGAGATACTTGACTCCTGCAGGTGTCATACATACTGACATACATGACTCCTGCAAGAGTCATACATTGAGATACTTGACTCCTGCAGGAGTCATACATACCAACATACTTCACTCCTACAGGAGTCATACATTGAGATACTTGACTCCTCCAGGAGTCATACATACCACCATACTTGACTCCTGCAGGAGTCATGCATAGAGATACTTGACTCCTGCAGGAGTCATACCACATGACATACTTGACTCCTGCAGGAGTCATGCATTGAGATACTTGACTCCTGCGGGAGTCATACATACCAACATACTTGACTCCTACAGGAGTCATACATTGAGATACATGACTCCTGCAGGAGTCATACATACCACCATACTTGACTCCTACAGGAGTCATACATGGAGATACTTGACTCCTGCAGGAGTCATACATAATGACATACTTGACTCCTTCAGGAGTCATGCATTGAGATACTTGACTCCTGCAGGAGTCATATATACCAACATAGTTGACTCCTACACGAGTCATACATTGAGATACTTGACTCCTGCAGGAGTCATACATACCAACATACTTGACTCCTGCAGGAGTCATACATGCAGATACTTGACTCCTGCAGGAGTCATACATAATGACATACTTGACTCCTGCAGGAGTCATGCATTGAGATAATTGACTCCCTCAGGAGTCATACATACCAACATAATTGACTACTGCAGGAGTCATACATGGAGATACTTGACTCCTGCAGGAGTCATACATAATGACATACTTGACTCCTGCAGGAGTCATACATAATGACATACTTGACTCCTGCAGGAGTCATGCATGGAGATACTTGACTCCTGCAGGAGTGATACTTGACTCCTGCAGGAGTCATTCATAATGACATACTTGACTCCTTCAGGAGTCATGCATTGAGATACTTGACTCCTTCAGGAGTCATATATACCAACATACTTGACTCCTACAGGAGTCATACATTGAGATACTTGACTCCTGCAGGAGTCATACATACCAACATACTTGACTCCTGCAGGAGTCATACATGGAGATACTTGACTCCTGCAGGAGTCATACATAATGACATACTTGACTCCTGCAGGAGTCATGCATTGAGATAATTGACTCCTGCAGGAGTCATACATACCAACATAATTGACTACTGCAGGAGTCATACATGGAGATACTGGACTCCTGCAGGAGTCATACATAATGACATACTTGACTCCTGCAGGAGTCATACATAATGACATACTTGACTCCTGCAGGAGTCATGCATTGAGATACTTGACTCCTGCAGGAGTCATACATACCAACATACTTGACTTCTACAGGAGTCATGCATTGGGATACTTGACTCCAGCAGGTGTCATACATACTGACATACTGGACTCCTGCAGGAGACATACATTGAGATACTTGACTCCTGCAGGAGTCATACATACCAACATACTTGACTCCTGCAGGAGTCATGCATGGAGATACTTGACTCCTGCAGGAGTCATACATATGGATATACTTGACTCCTGCAGGAGTCGTGCATAGAGATATTTGACTCCTGCAGGAGTCATACATCATGACATACTTGACTCCTGCAGGAGTCATGCATTGAGATACTTGACTCCTGCAGGTGTCATACATACTGACATACATGACTCCTGCAAGAGTCATACATTGAGATACTTGACTCCTGCAGGAGTCATTCATACCAACATACTTCACTCCTAACCGCGAACGCCGCTTTTAAGCTGCAAAATTATTGTGCTTCGTACGGCGGACGCCGCTTATAAGCGGCATGGCGACATACCCCCGAGTAGCCGCGTTTTATTCTATAATCCCAATCCGTATGGTACTTTTAGACTAAGGATGTGATTGTCCTCAGTTTTAGATGCAAGAAACATCACCCATCGTCTATTGTTTATATATCGATATCTCATCCAAGCGCCGTGTGAAACATTGTACGCGGGCACGAAGATGTCATTGCAGGTGTTCTGTAGATGCTCACGCATTGCGTGCGTAAGAAAAAGCGTAAGGCGTGTAACGAGTGCTTGGCTAGACGAGTGTGTTTTATACCGACATAGAGAGGCGGAAGTTTTTGCTGTTAGATATGAATAGTGCAACGATGCGCTGGAGAGTCGTAGTGACGATAGTTTCCTGCCATGTCCGAAAACTACGTAGATCCAGAACCTGAGGTACCACCAGGAAATGATGACGAAGTCCAAGTGCCTGTGTGTGCATGTATATTGCCTAACCACAATCATTTACACGCACAACAATAACAAGCAGCTCCCAGTGACCTGGAAGAGGAAATTGAAATTCATGAAACCCAGAGATAAGGATGTATCAAATGATAGACCTTTGATTGTGATATCACCTCAGTAGAAGTACATTCCAGTGCTACCATCAATTTCAATAGACCTGTTTCACATTGATCCAGATACAATGCCTGGTGGATTTTCAGTAAATTGTTTCCAGATCATCCCTAGTTGTGCAGCAGACAAATCTGTATGCATCACAGGAGATGGCAAAACAGAACGGTGAGAAACGGGATAAGTTTCACCTGCGTCACAACCATGGTACCCCCCTGTGTCACAAGCATACTACCCCCATGTGTCAAAAATATGCTGCCACCATGCATCACAAGTGTGCTACCCCCATGCGTCACAAGTGTGCTACCCCCATGCGTCACAAGTGTGCTACCCCATGTGTCACAAGTGTGCTACCCCCATGCATCACAAGTGTGCTACCCGCATGCTTCACGAGTGTGCTACCCCCATGCGTCACAAGCATGCTACCCTATGCATCACAAGTGTGCTACCCCCATGCGTCAAAAGTGTGCTACCCCCATGGGTCACGAGTGTGCTACCCCCATGCATTACAAGCATGGTACCCCCATGCGTCACAAGCATGGTACCCCCATGTGTCACAAGTGTGCTACCCCCATGCGTCACAAGTGTGCTACCCCCATGCGTCACAAGTGTGCTACCCCCATGCGTCACAAGTGTGCTACCCCCATGCGTCACAAGTGTGCTACCCCCATGCGTCACAAGTGTGCCACCCCATGCGTCACAAGTGTGCTACCCCCATGCGTCACAAGCATGGTACCCCCATGTGTCACAAGTGTGCTACCCCCATGCGTCACAAGTGTGCTACCCCCATGCGTCACAAGCATGGTACCCCCATGCGTCACAAGTGTGCTACCCCCATGCGTCACAAGTGTGCTACCCCCATGCGTCACAAGTGTGCTACCCCCATGCGTCATAAGTGTGCTACCCCCATGCGTCACAAGTGTGATTCCCCCATGTGTTACAAGTGTGCTTCCCCCATGCATCACAAGTGTGCTACCCCCATGCGTCACAAGCATGGTACCCCCATGCGTCACAAGTGTGATTCCCCCATGCGTCAGAAGTGTGCTACCCCCATGCATCACAAGTGTGCTGCCCCCATGCGTCACAAGTGTGCTACCCCCATACGTCACAAGTGTGCTACCCCCATGCGTCACAAGTGTGCCACACCCATGCGTCACAAGTGTGCTACCCCCATGCGTCACAAATGTGCTACCCCCATGCGTCACAAGTGTGCTACCCCCATGCGTCACAAGCATGGTACCCCCATGCGTCACAAGTGTGATTCCCCCATGTGTCAGAAGTGTGCTACCCCCATGCATCACAAGTGTGCTACCCACATGCGTCACAAGTGTGCTACCCCCATACGTCACAAGTGTGCTACCCCCATGCGTCACAAGTGTGCCACCCCCATGCGTCACAAGTGTGCTACCCCCATGCGTCACAAGTGTGCTACCCCCATGCGTCACAAGCATGGTACCCCCATGTGTCACGTGTGCTACCCAAATGCGTCACAAGTGTGATTCCCCCATGTGTCACAAGTGTGCTACCCCCATGCGTCACAAGTGTGCTACCCCCATGCGTCACAAGTGTGCTACCCCGATGCGTCACAAGTGTGCTACCCCCATGCGTCACAAGTGTGCCACCCCCATGCGTCACAAGTGTGCTACCCCCATGCGTCACAAGTGTGCCACCCCCATGCGTCACAAGTGTGCTACCCCCATGCGTTACATGTGTGCTACCCCCATGCGTCACAAGTGTGCTACCCCCATGCGTCACAAGTGAGCCACCCCCATGCGTCACAAGTGTGCTACACCCATGCGTCACAAGTGTGCTACCCCCATGCGTCACAAGTGTGCTACCCCCATGCGTCACAAGTGTGCTACCCCCATGCGTCACAAGTGTGCCACCCCCATGCGTCACAAGTGTGCTACCCCCATGCGTCACAAGTGTGCCACCCCCATGCGTCACAAGTGTGCTACCCCCATGCGTTACATGTGTGCTACCCCCATGCGTCACAAGTGTGCTACCCCACATGCGTCACAAGTGAGCCACCCCCATGCGTCACAAGTGTGCTACACCCATGCGTCACAAGTGTGCTACCCCCATGCGTCACAAGTGTGCTACCCCCATGCGTCACAAGTGTGCTACCCCCATGCGTTACATGTGTGCTACCCCCATGCGTCACAAGTGTGCTACCCCCATGCGTCACAAGTGTGCTACCCCCATGGGTCACAAGTGAGCTACCCCCATGCGTCACAAGTGTGCTACCTCCATGCGTCACAAGTGTGCTACCCCCATGCGTCACAAGTGTGCTACCCCCATGCGTCACAAGTGTGCTACCCCCATGCGTCACAAGTGTGCCACCCCCATGTGTCACAAGTGTGCTACCCCCATGCGTCACAAGCATGGTACCCCCATGTGTCACGTGTGCTACCCCCATGTGTCACAAGTGTGCCACCCCCATGCGTCACAAGTGTGCCACCCCCATGCGTCACAATTGTGCTACCCCCATGTGTCACAAGTGTGCTACCCCCATGTGTCACGTGTGCTACCCCCATGTGTCACAAGTGTGCTACCCCCATGCGTCACAAGTGTGCCACCCCCATGCGTCACAAGTGTGCTACCCCCATGCGTCACAAGTGTGCTACCCCCATGCGTTACATGTGTGCTACCCCCATGCGTCACAAGTGTGCTACCCCCATGCGTCACAAGTGAGCCACCCCCATGCGTCACAAGTGTGCTACACCCATGCGTCACAAGTGTGCTACCCCCATGCGTCACAAGTGTGCTACCCCCATGCGTCACAAGTGTGCTACCCCCATGCGTCACAAGTGTGCCACCCCCATGCGTCACATGTGTGCTACCCCCATGCGTCACAAGTGTGCCACCCCCATGCGTCACAAGTGTGCTACCCCCATGCGTTACATGTGTGCTACCCCCATGCGTCACAAGTGTGCTACCCCCATGCGTCACAAGTGAGCCACCCCCATGCGTCACAAGTGTGCTACACCCATGCGTCACAAGTGTGCTACCCCCATGCGTCACAAGTGTGCTACCCCCATGCGTCACAAGTGTGCCACCCCCATGTGTCACAAGTGTGCTACCCCCATGCGTCACAAGTGTGCCACCCCCATGTGTCACAAGTGTGCTACCCCCATGCGTCACAAGTGTGCCACCCCCATGCGTCACAAGTGTGCTACCCCCATGCGTCACAAGTGTGCCACCCCCATGCGTCACAAGTGTGCTACCCCCATGCGTTACATGTGTGCTACCCCCATGCGTCACAAGTGTGCTACCCCCATGCGTCACAAGTGAGCCACCCCCATGCGTCACAAGTGTGCTACACCCATGCGTCACAAGTGTGCTACCCCCATGCGTCACAAGTGTGCTACCCCCATGCGTCACAAGTGTGCTACCCCCATGCGTTACATGTGTGCTACCCCCATGCGTCACAAGTGTGCTACCCCCATGCGTCACAAGTGTGCTACCCCCATGGGTCACAAGTGAGCTACCCCCATGCGTCACAAGTGTGCTACCTCCATGCGTCACAAGTGTGCTACCCCCATGCGTCACAAGTGTGCTACCTCCATGCGTCACAAGTGTGCTACCCCCATGCGTCACAAGTGTGCTACCCCCATGCGTCACAAGTGTGCTACCCCCATGCGTCACAAGTGTGCCACCCCCATGTGTCACAAGTGTGCTACCCCCATGCGTCACAAGCATGGTACCCCCATGTGTCACGTGTGCTACCCCCATGTGTCACAAGTGTGCCACCCCCATGCGTCACAAGTGTGCCACCCCCATGCGTCACAATTGTGCTACCCCCATGTGTCACAAGTGTGCTACCCCCATGTGTCACGTGTGCTACCCCCATGTGTCACAAGTGTGCTACCCCCATGCGTCACAAGTGTGCCACCCCCATGCGTCACAAGTGTGCTACCCCCATGCGTCACAAGTGTGCCACCCCCATGCGTCACAAGTGTGCTACCCCCATGCGTCACAAGCATGGTACCCCCATGTGTCACGTGTGCTACCCCCATGTGTCACAAGTGTGCTACCCCCATGCGTCACAAGTGTGCCACCCCCATGCGTCACAAGTGTGCTACCCCCATGCGTCACAAGTGTGCCACCCCCATGCGTCACAAGTGTGCTACCCCCATGCGTCACAAGTGTGCCACCCCCATGTGTCACAAGTGTGCTACCCCCATGCGTCATAAGTGTGCTACCCCCATGCGTCACAAGTGTGCCACCCCCATGTGTCACAAGTGTGCTACCCCCATGCGTCACAAGTGTGCCACCCCCATGCGTCACAAGTGTGCTACCCCCATGCGTCACAAGTGTGCCACCCCCATGCGTCACAAGTGTGCTACCCCCATGCGTTACATGTGTGCTACCCCCATGCGTCACAAGTGTGCTACCCCCATGCGTCACAAGTGAGCCACCCCCATGCGTCACAAGTGTGCTACACCCATGCGTCACAAGTGTGCTACCCCCATGCGTCACAAGTGTGCTACCCCCATGCGTCACAAGTGTGCCACCCCCATGTGTCACAAGTGTGCTACCCCCATGCGTCATAAGTGTGCTACCCCCATGCGTCACAAGTGTGCCACCCCCATGTGTCACAAGTGTGCTACCCCCATGCGTCACAAGTGTGCCACCCCCATGCGTCACAAGTGTGCTACCCCCATGCGTCACAAGTGTGCCACCCCCATGCGTCACAAGTGTGCTACCCCCATGCGTTACATGTGTGCTACCCCCATGCGTCACAAGTGTGCTACCCCCATGCGTCACAAGTGAGCCACCCCCATGCGTCACAAGTGTGCTACACCCATGCGTCACAAGTGTGCTACCCCCATGCGTCACAAGTGTGCTACCCCCATGCGTCACAAGTGTGCTACCCCCATGCGTCACAAGTGTGCCACCCCCATGCGTCACAAGTGTGCTACCCCCATGCGTCACAAGTGTGCCACCCCCATGCGTCACAAGTGTGCTACCCCCATGCGTTACATGTGTGCTACCCCCATGCGTCACAAGTGTGCTACCCCCATGCGTCACAAGTGAGCCACCCCCATGCGTCACAAGTGTGCTACACCCATGCGTCACAAGTGTGCTACCCCCATGCGTCACAAGTGTGCTACCCCCATGCGTCACAAGTGTGCTACCCCCATGCGTTACATGTGTGCTACCCCCATGCGTCACAAGTGTGCTACCCCCATGCGTCACAAGTGTGCTACCCCCATGGGTCACAAGTGAGCTACCCCCATGCGTCACAAGTGTGCTACCTCCATGCGTCACAAGTGTGCTACCCCCATGCGTCACAAGTGTGCTACCCCCATGCGTCACAAGTGTGCTACCCCCATGCGTCACAAGTGTGCCACCCCCATGTGTCACAAGTGTGCTACCCCCATGCGTCACAAGCATGGTACCCCCATGTGTCACGTGTGCTACCCCCATGTGTCACAAGTGTGCCACCCCCATGCGTCACAAGTGTGCCACCCCCATGCGTCACAATTGTGCTACCCCCATGCGTCACAAGTGTGCTACCCCCATGTGTCACGTGTGCTACCCCCATGTGTCACAAGTGTGCTACCCCCATGCGTCACAAGTGTGCCACCCCCATGCGTCACAAGTGTGCTACCCCCATGCGTCACAAGTGTGCCACCCCCATGCGTCACAAGTGTGCTACCCCCATGCGTCACAAGCATGGTACCCCCATGTGTCACGTGTGCTACCCCCATGTGTCACAAGTGTGCTACCCCCATGCGTCACAAGTGTGCCACCCCCATGCGTCACAAGTGTGCTACCCCCATGCGTCACAAGTGTGCCACCCCCATGCGTCACAAGTGTGCTACCCCCATGCGTCACAAGTGTGCCACCCCCATGTGTCACAAGTGTGCTACCCCCATGCGTCATAAGTGTGCTACCCCCATGCGTCACAAGTGTGCCACCCCCATGTGTCACAAGTGTGCTACCCCCATGCGTCACAAGCATGGTACCCCCATGTGTCACGTGTGCTACCCCCATGTGTCACAAGTGTGCTACCCCCATGCGTCACAAGTGTGTTACCCCATGTGTCACAAGTGTGCTACCCCCATGTGTCACAAGTGTGCTACCCCCATGTGTCACAAGTGTGCTACCCCCATGCGTTACAAGTGTGCTACCCCCATGCGTCACAAGTGTGCTACCCCCATGCGTCACAAGTGTGTTACCCCATGTGTCACAAGTGTGCTACCCCCATGTGTCACAAGTGTGCTACCCCCATGTGTCACAAGTGTGCTACCCCCATGCGTTACAAGTGTGCTACCCCCATGCGTCACAAGTGTGCTACCCCCATGCGTCACAAGTGTGTTACCCCATGTGTCACAAGTGTGCTACCCCCATGCGTTACAAGTGTGCTACCCCGATGCGTCACAAGTGTGCTACCCCATGCATCACAAGTGTGCTTCCCCCATGGGTCACAAGTGTGCTACCCCCATGCATCACAAGCATGCTACCGCATGCATCAAGAGTGTGCTACCCCCATGCACCCCCATTGTCACAAGCATGCTATCCCAATGCTTCACAAGCATGCCACCCTCGTGCGTCACAACCATTGGCTACCACTATAACTAAACGTACTAAAAAGATATACATGACAGTCCAATGGCTCAAAAAAGAATTATCAATACCACAACTTCCAAACAACCCGCTTGTACAAAAAGGTTGTCTGTGCTTAGTAACACTCTTATATACTTACTTTTCAGAGGACAAAAACAGTTTCCACCTGCCTGCGCTTCTCTGCATCCATGTCCACCAGTGCGTCACAAGTGTGCTACCCCCATGCGTCACAAGTGTGCCACCCCCATGCGTCACAAGTGTGCTACCCCCATGCGTCACAAGCATGGTACCCCCATGTGTCACGTGTGCTACCCCCATGTGTCACAAGTGTGCTACCCCCATGCGTCACAAGTGTGCCACCCCCATGCGTCACAAGTGTGCTACCCCCATGCGTCACAAGTGTGCCACCCCCATGCGTCACAAGTGTGCTACCCCCATGCGTCACAAGTGTGCCACCCCCATGTGTCACAAGTGTGCTACCCCCATGCGTCATAAGTGTGCTACCCCCATGCGTCACAAGTGTGCCACCCCCATGTGTCACAAGTGTGCTACCCCCATGCGTCACAAGCATGGTACCCCCATGTGTCACGTGTGCTACCCCCATGTGTCACAAGTGTGCTACCCCCATGCGTCACAAGTGTGTTACCCCATGTGTCACAAGTGTGCTACCCCCATGTGTCACAAGTGTGCTACCCCCATGTGTCACAAGTGTGCTACCCCCATGCGTTACAAGTGTGCTACCCCCATGCGTCACAAGTGTGCTACCCCCATGCGTCACAAGTGTGTTACCCCATGTGTCACAAGTGTGCTACCCCCATGTGTCACAAGTGTGCTACCCCCATGTGTCACAAGTGTGCTACCCCCATGCGTTACAAGTGTGCTACCCCCATGCGTCACAAGTGTGCTACCCCCATGCGTCACAAGTGTGTTACCCCATGTGTCACAAGTGTGCTACCCCCATGCGTTACAAGTGTGCTACCCCGATGCGTCACAAGTGTGCTACCCCATGCATCACAAGTGTGCTTCCCCCATGGGTCACAAGTGTGCTACCCCCATGCATCACAAGCATGCTACCGCATGCATCAAGAGTGTGCTACCCCCATGCACCCCCATTGTCACAAGCATGCTATCCCAATGCTTCACAAGCATGCCACCCTCGTGCGTCACAACCATTGGCTACCACTATAACTAAACGTACTAAAAAGATATACATGACAGTCCAATGGCTCAAAAAAGAATTATCAATACCACAACTTCCAAACAACCCGCTTGTACAAAAAGGTTGTCTGTGCTTAGTAACACTCTTATATACTTACTTTTCAGAGGACAAAAACAGTTTCCACCTGCCTGCGCTTCTCTGCATCCATGTCCACCAGAGCGTCTGATTGGAATATCATTACCAAAGCGCTAGTCACCTTCTCTAGACCGTATAACCAATCGGCTGGCATTAGTGTGTACCTGAACAACGGAATCAATTCAATTTTCAAAAACGTTGGACATAGGAAAGTCATTTTGTTCACATCAAAAGCGGTGGCTCTAAAAAGAATTAGTCTCGTACCCAGACCCACCCTTACGTAAGCATTATCGCATTATGAGTATTATACATAATGCGATAATGCTTACGTAAGGGTGGGTCTGGGTACGCGACTAAAAAAGAATTATCCATCGTCAATACTCCAACGATACCCTTCGATAACGCAGGCTTCCACACAATCCGCGCGTACAAACAGATTGTCTTATACTTCTTACCACTCTCATATACTTACCTCTCAATAAGACGTCAGCAGTCTCCATCTGCCTGCTTCACAGTGCCCGTGTCAACCAGTGCGTCTAATTGAACACCTCGATCCGCGCGTTAGTAATCTTACCTAAAGCGTACAGCCGATCGGCTGGCATTAGCGTGTACCTGAAAAACTGATCTATCCCATTTCAAAAAGTCGCACATAGAAAAGTTGTTCAGTTCAAAAGTTGTCAGGCGCCAATCGCAAGATATCTAAAATTAAATTATCCACAAAATTAATTCCGCGGTTACGTACAAATAGCGTCAATGAATATCCGCGGGTAAACCGTTATTAAGGACTCCGTCTGTTTCTGCTGCGCTGCATGGAACTTCCTCTGCCAATCCAGCTCTACCCCTAGCGGAGCATACTGTCCCTCGAGACATTTCTTCACAGCTGCATAGTCAACCCCAGTTTCTACATCCAACAAACCCATTTGACTTACAATACGGAATGGCTCATCCTCCAACAAAGAGACCAGTTCCTACCCTTGCTTATCGTTCGGAACTCCGGCTTCCTTAAAGTAGAGCTCGATGCGCTGAATCCATATAGCAAAGTCAGCTCCCTTTCCCGCAAATCGCGAAGGTGGCCGCACGCTAAACCTGGTGGTTCTTACGCCTGCTCCTTCCTGTAAAGGATTAGCGCCACTTGTGGGAACTTGCCTGTCAACCTCCATGTCTTGCTCTTCGGTGGCCATCCCACTTCTGACACCAGTGTGACGTCAAATCAGTTTAATCATCGAAAGACTCGGTACATAATACAGCGGCTTAAATAATGGTGTATACAACTAGTGCGCATGAGCATGACACCGCACCATTAATTCTACGCATGCGCTACACTACCAATCCCACTACCACTACCACTACCAATCCCACTACCAATCCCTCTACCAATCCACTACCAATCCCACAACCACTACCACTACCACTACAAATCCCACTACCACTACCACTACCACTACCAATCCCACTACCAATCCCACTACCACTACCACTACCAATCCCACTACCACTAAGCAATCGGTCTCGGTGCGCCGAATTGCCCCGAATTGTTACAGATTGATCCTGCGAAAGTACAGGCATCCGTCGCAGCGCGCCGAATTGTGCTGAATTTTTGCAGATTGAACCACTACCACTACCACTACCAATCTCAATACCAATCTCACTACCTCTACCACTACCAATCCCATTACCACTCCCATTACCAATCCCACTACCACTACCACTACTACTACCAATCTCAATACCAATCCCAATACCAATCCCACTACCACTACCACTACCAATCCCACTACCTCTACCACTACCACTACTAATCCCACTACCAATCCCACTCCTATTACCACTACCAATCCCACTTCCTCTACCACTATCTCTAACAATCCCACTACCACTACCACTACCATTACCAATCCCACTACCAATCCAACTGCCCTTACCACTACCACTACCAATCCCACTACCAATCCCACTACCACTACCACTACCAATCCCACTACCACTAAGCAATCGGTCTCGGCGCGCCGAATTGCCCCGAATTGTTACAGATTGATCCTGCGAAAGTGCAGGAATCCGTCGCAGCGCGCCGAATTGCGCTGAATTGTTGCAGATTGAAGCCGTCAAAGTGCAGCAATCGGTCGCAGCGCGCCGAATTGTGCCGAATAACATATTGCAGATTGATCCCGCAATAGTGCAGCAATCCGTCTCAGCGAACCGAATTGCGCCTAATTGTTGCAGATTGATCCCGCCATAGTGAAACAATCGGTCTCAGCGCGCCGAATTGCCCCGAATTGTTGCAGATTGATCCAGCGATAGTGCAGCAATCCGTTGTAGCGCGCCGAATTGTTACAAATTGGTTCCGCGAAAATGCTACAATCCGTCGCAACGCGCCAAATTGTGCCAAATTGTTACAGATAGATCCCGCATAAGTGCACCAATCGGTCGCAGCGCGACGGATTGGTGCACTTGAAATGATACCAATTGGCCCAATTGGTATCATTTCATCAGAACATATCGCGCCAATTGGGCCGATGGAACCAATTGCCCCAATTGGCATCAATTCATTGGGACATATCACACCAATTGGGCCCGTGGAACCAATTGGCCCAATTGGCATAAATAGTACATATCGCGCCAATTGGGCCGGTGGAACCAATTGGCCCAATTGGCATCATTTCATCAGGACATATCGCGCCAATTGGGCCGATGGAACCAATTGGCCCAATTGGCCCAATTGGCATCAATTCATTGGGACATACCGCAACAATGGGGCAGGTGGTACCAATTGGCCCAATTGGAATAAATTGTACATGTCGCGCCAATTGGGCCGATGGAACCAATTGGCCCAATTGGCATCAATTCATTGGGCCGACAAATCGCACCAATTGGGCCCGTGGAACCAATTGGCCCAATTGGCGTAAATTGTTTATATCGCGCCAATTGGGCCGGTGGAACCAATTGGCCCAATTAGCATCATTTCATTAGGACATATCGCGCCAATTGGGCGGATGGAACCAATTGGCCCAATTGGCATCAATTCATTGGGACATACCGCACCAATTGGGCCATTGGAACCAATTGGCCCGATTGGCATAAATTGTACTTATCGCGCCAATTGGGCGGATGGAACCAATTTACCCAATTGGCATCAATTCATTGGGACATATCGCACCAATTGGGCCCGTGGAACCAATTGGCCCAATTGGCATAAATAGTACATATCGCGCCAATTGGGCCGATGGAACCAATTGGCCCAATTGGCATCAATTCATTGGGACATACCGCGCTAATTGGGCCGGTGGAACCAATTGGCCCAATTGGCATAAATTGTACATATCGCGCCAATTGGGCCGATGGAACCAATCGGCCCAATTCGCCTCAATTCAATGGGACATATCGCACCAATTGGGCCCATGGAACCAATTGGCCCAATTGGCATGAATAGTACATATCGCGCCAATTGGGCCGGTGGAACCAATTAGCCCATTTGGCATCATTTCGTTAGGACATATCGCGCCAATTGGGCCGATGGAACCAATTGGCCCGATTGGCATCAATTCATAGGGACATAAAGCAACAATTGGGCCGGTGGAACCAATTGGCCCAATTGGCATAAATTGTATATATCGCGCCAATTGGGCCGATGGAACCAATTGGCCCAATTGGCATCAATTCATTGGGACATATCGCACCAATTGGGCCGGTGGAACCAATTGGCCCAATTGGCATAAATTATACATATCGCGCAGAATTGGGCCGATGGAACCTATTGGCCCAATTGGCATCAATATATCGCACCAATTGGGCCATTGGAACCAATTGGACCGATTGGCATAAATTGCACTTATTGCGCCAATTGGGCCGATGGAACCAATTGGCCTAAT
The DNA here is from genome assembly GCA_963681505.1 of Eunapius fragilis. Taxonomy (NCBI): domain Eukaryota; kingdom Metazoa; phylum Porifera; class Demospongiae; order Spongillida; family Spongillidae; genus Eunapius; species Eunapius fragilis. The sequence goes on along the minus strand of OY811972.1, from coordinate 15,913,428 downwards.
TGGTATCAATTCATTGGGACATATCTCACTAATTGGGCCAAAATAGTACATATCGCGCCAATTGGGTAGGTGGAACCAATTGGCCCAATTGGCATCAAGTCATTGGGACATACTGCAACAATTGGGACGGTGGAACCAATTGGCCCAATTGGCATAAATTGTTCATATCGCGCCAATTGGGCCGATGGAACCAATTGGCCCAATTGGCATCAATTCAATGGGACATGTCACCAATTACTCCCGTGGAACCAAGTGGCCCAATTGGCATAAATAGTATATGTCGCGCCAATTAGGCCCATGGAACCAATTGGCCCAATTGGCATCAATTCATTAAGACATATCACACCAATTGGGCCATCCCAATTGGCATAAATAGTACATGTCGCGCCAATTGGGCCGGTGGAACCAATTGGCCCAATTGGCATCAATTCATTGGGACATACCACACCAATTGGGCCGGTGGAACCAATTGGCCCAATTGGCATAAATTGTACATATCGCGCCAATTGGGCCGATGGAACCAAGTGGCCCAATTGGCATCAATCCATTGGGACATATCGCACCAATTGGGCCCGTGGAACCAATTGGCCCAATTGGTATAAATTGTACATATCGCGCCAATTGGGCCGGCGGAACCAATTGGCTCAATTGGTATCATTTCATTAGAACATATCGCGCCAATTGGGCCGATGGAACCAATTGGCCAAATTGGCATTAATTCATTGGGACATACCGCAACAATTGGGCCGGTGATACCAATTGGCCCAATTGGCATAAATTGATCATATCGCGCCAATTGGGCCAGTAGAACCAATTGGCCCAATTGTTATCATTTCATTAGGACATATCGCGCGAATTGGGCGGATGGAACCAATTGGCCCAATTGGCATCAATTCATTGGGACATACCGCACCAATTGGGCCATTGGAACCAATTGACCCGATTGGCATAAATTGTACTTATCGCGCCAATTGGGCCGATGGAACCAATTTACCCAATTGGCATCAATTCATTGGAACATATCGCACCAATTGCGCCCGTGGAACCAATTGGCCCAATTGGCATTAATTCATTGGGACATACCGCACCAATTGGGCCGGTGATACCAATTGGCCCAATTGGCATAAATTGTACATATCGCGCCAATTGGGCCGATGGAACCAATTGGCCCAATTGGCATCAATTCATTGGGACATATCGCACCAATTGGGCCCGTGGAACCAATTGGCTCAATTCGCGTAAATTGTTCATATCGCGCCAATTGTGCCGGTGGAACCAATTGGCCCAATTGGCATCAATTCATTGGGACATACCGCAACAATTGGGCCGGTGGTACCAATTGGCCCAATTGGCATAAATTGTACATATCGCGCCAATTGGGCCGATGGAACCAATTGGCCCAATTAGCATCAATTCATTGGGTCATATCGCACCAATTGGGCCCGTGGAACCAATTGGCCCAATTGGCGTAAATTAATCATATCGCGCCAATTCGGCCGGAGGAACCAATTGGCCCAATTGGCATCATTTCATTAGGACATATCGCGCCAATTGGGCGGATGGAACCAATTGGCCCAATTCGCATCAATTCATTGGGACATACCGCACCAATTGGGCCATTGGAACCAATTGGCCCGATTGGCATAAATTGTACTTATCGCGCCAATTGGGCCGATGGAACCAAGTGGCCAAATTGGCATCAATCCATTGGGACATATCGCACCAATTGGGCCCGTGGAACCAATTGGCATAATTGGCATAAACAGTACATATCGCGCCAATTGGGCCGGCGGAACCAATTGGCCCAAATGGCATCATTTCATTAGAACATATCCCGCCAATTGAGCCGATGGAACCAAATGGCCCAATTGGCATCTATTCATTGGGACATACCGCACCAATTGGGCCCGTTGAACCAATTCGCCCAATTGGCATAAATTGTTCATATCGCACCAATTGGGCCAATTTAACCAATTGGCCCAATTGGCATCAATTCATTTGGACATACCGCACCAATTGGGCCGGTGGAGCCAATTGGCCCTATTGGCATAAATTGTACATATCGCGCCAATTGGGCCGATGGAACCAAGGGGCCCAATTGGCGGATATATAGCACCAATTGGGCCCGTGGAACCAATTGGCCCAATTGGCATAAAAAGTACATATCGCGCCAATTGGGCCGGCGGAACCAATTGGCCCAATTGTTATCATTTCATTAGAAAATATCGCGCCAATTGGGCCGATGGAACCAATTGCCCCAATTGGCATCAATTCATTGGGACATATCACACCAATTGGGCCCGTGGAACCAATTGGCCCAATTGGCATAAATAGTACATATCGCGCCAATTGGGCTGGTGGAACCAATTGGCCCAATTGGCATCATTTCATCAGGACATATCGCGCCAATTGGGCCGATGGAACCATTTGGCCCAATTGGCATCAATTCATTGGCACATATCGCACCAATTGGGCCCGTGGAACTAATTGGCCCAATTGGCGTAAATTGTTCAAATCGCGCCAATTGGGCCGGTGGAACCAATAGGCCCAATTGGCATCATTTCATTAGGACATATCGCACCAATTGGGCGGATGGAACCAATTTGCCTAATTGGCATCAATCCATTGGGACATATCGCACCAATCGGGCCCGTGGAACCAATTGGCCCAATTGGCATAAATAGTACATATCGTGCCAATTGGGCCGGCGGAAGCAATTGGCCCAATTGGTATCATTTCATTAGAAAATATCGCACCAATTGGGCCCGTGGAACCAATTGGCCCAATTGGCATAAATAGTACATATCGCGCCAATTGGTTAGATGGAACCAATTGGCCCAATTGGCATCAATTAATTGGGACATACCGCACCAATTGGGCCGGTGGAACCAATTGGCCCAATTGGCATAAATTGTACATATCGCGACAATTGGGCCGATGGAACCAATTGGCCCAATTGGCATCTATTCATTGGGACATACCGCACCAATTGGGCCTGTGGAACCAATTTGCCCAATTTGCGTAAATTGTTCTTATCGCGCCAATTGGGCCGGTGGAACCAATTGGCCCAATTGGCATCAATTCATTGGGACATATCGCACCAATTGGGCCCGTGGAACCAATTGGCTCAATTGGCGTAAATTGTTCATATCGCGCCAATTGGGCCGGTGGAACCAATTGGCCCAATTGGCATCAATTCATTGGGACATACCGCAACAATTGGGCCGGTGGTACCAATTGGCCCAATTGGCATAAATTGTACATATCGCGCCAATTGGGCCGATGGAACCAATTGGCCCAATTGTTATCATTTCATTAGAACATATCGCGCCAATTGGGCCGATGGAACCAATTGCCCCAATTGGCATCAATTCATTGGGACATATCACACCAATTGGGCCCGTGGAACCAATTGGCCCAATTGGCATAAATAGTACATATCGCGCCAATTGGGCCGGTGGAACCAATTGGCCCAATTGGCATCATTTCATCAGGACATATCGCGCCAATTGGGCCGATGGAACCATTTGGCCTAATTGGCATCAATTCATTGGGACATATCGCACCAATTGGGCCCGTGGAACCAATTGGCCCAATTGGCGTAAATTGTTCATATCGCGCCAATTGGGCCGGTGGAACCAATAGGCCCTATTGGCATCATTTCATTAGGACATATCGCGCCAATTAGGCGGATGGAACCAATTGGCCCAATTGGCATCAATCCATTGGGACACATCGCACCAATTGGGCCCGTGGAACCAATTGGCCCAATTGGCATAAATAGAACATATCGTGCCAATAGGGCCGGCGGAAGCAATTGGCCCAATTGGTATCATTTCATTAGAAAATATCGCACCAATTGGGCCCGTGGAACCAATTGGCCCAATTGGCATAAATAGTACATATCGCGCCAATTGGGCCGGTGGAACCAATTGGCCCAATTGGCATCAATTGTACATATCGCGACAATTGGGCCGATGGAACCAATTGACCCAATTGGCATCAATTCATTGGGACATATCGCACCAATTGGGCCGGTGGAACCAATTGGCCCAAATGGCATCATTTCATTAGGACATATCCCGCCAATTGGGCCGATGGAACCAATTGGCCCAATTGGCATCTATTCATTGGGACATACAGCACCAATTGGGCCCGTTGAACCAATTGACCCAATTGGCATAAATAGTTCATATCGCACCAATTGGGCCAATGGAACCAATTGGCCCAATTGACATAAATTCATTGGGACATACCGCACCCATTGGGCCGGTGGAACCAATTGGCCCAATTGGCATAAATAGTACATATCGTGCAATTGGGCCGATGGAACCAATTGGCCCAATTGGTATCATTTCATTAGAACATATCGCGCCAATTGGGCCGATGGAACCAATTGCCCCAATTGGCATCAATTCATTGGGACATATCACACCAATTGGGCCCGTGGAACCAATTGGCCCAATTGGCGTAAATTGATCATATCGCGCCAATTGGGCCGATGGAACCAATTGCCCCAATTGGCATCATTTCATTAGGACATATCGCGCCAATTGGGCGGATGGAACCAATTGGCCCAATTGGTATCATTTCATTAGAACATATCGCGCCAATTGGGCCGATGGAACCAATTGCCCCAATTGGCATCAATTCATTGGGACATATCACACCAATTGGGCCCGTGGAACCAATTGGCCCAATTGGCGTAAATTGATCATATCGCGCCAATTGGGCCGATGGAACCAATTGCCCCAATTGGCATCATTTCATTAGGACATATCGCGCCAATTGGGCGGATGGAACCAATTGGCCCAATTCGCATCAATTCATTGGGACATACCGCACCAATTGGGCCATTGGAACCAATTGGCCCGATTGGCATAAATTGTACTTATCGCGCCAATTGGGCCGATGGAACCAAGTGGCCCAATTGGCATCAATCCATTGGGACATATCGCACCAATTGGGCCCGTGGAACCAATTGGCCCAATTGGCATAAATAGTACATATCGCGCCAATTGGGCCGGCGGAACCAATTGGCCCATTGGGTATCATTTCATTAGAACATGTCGCACCAATTGGGCCCGTGGAACCAATTGGCCCAATTGGCATAAATAGTGCATATCGCGCCAATTGGTTAGATGGAACCAATTGGCCCAATTGGCATCAATTCATTGGGACATATCGCACCAATTGGGCCCGTGGAACCAATTGGCCCAATTGGCATAAATAGTACATATCGCGCCAATTGGGCCGGTGGAACCAATTGGCCCAAATGGCATCATTTCATTAGGACATATCCCGCCAATTCGGCCGATGGAACCAATTGGCCCAATTGGCATCTATTCATTGGGACATACCGCACCAATTGGGCCTGTTGAACCAATTGGCCCAATTGGCATAAACAGTTCATATCGCACCAATTGGGCCAATGGAACCAATTGGCCCAATTGGCATCAATTCATTGGGACATATCACACCAATTGGGCCCGTGGAACCAATTGGCCCAATTGGCATAAATAGTACATATCGTGCCAATTGGGCCGGCGGAAGCAATTGGCCCAATTGGTATCATTTCATTAGAAAATATCGCACCAATTGGGCCCGTGGAACCAATTGGCCCAATTGGCATAAATAGTACATATCGCGCCAATTGGTTAGATGGAACCAATTGGCCCAATTGGCATCAATTAATTGGGACATACCGCACCAATTGGGCCGGTGGAACCAATTGGCCCAATTGGCATAAATTATACATATCGCGACAATTGGGCCGATGGAACCAATTGGCCCAATTGGCATCAATTCATAGGGATATATCGCTCCAATTGGGCCAGTGGAACCAATTGGCCCAATTGGCATAAATAGTACATATCGCGCCAATTGGGCCGGTGGAAACAATTGGCCCAAATGGCATCATTTCATTAGGACATATCCCGCCAATTGGGCCGATGGAACCAATTGGCCCAATTGGCATCTATTCATTGGGACATACCGCACCAATTGGGCCTGTGGAACCAATTTGCCCAATTTGCGTAAATTGTTCATATCGCGCCAATTGGGCCGGTGGAACCAATTGGCCCAATTGGCATCAATTCATTGGGACATACCGCAACAATTGGGCCGGTGGTACCAATTGGCCCAATTGGCATAAATTGTACATATCGCGCCAATTGGACCGATGGAACCAATTGGCCCAATTGTTATCATTTCATTAGAACATATCGCGCCAATTGGGCCGATGGAACCAATTGCCCCAATTGGCATCAATTCATTGGGACATATCACACCAATTGGGCCCGTGGAACCAATTGGCCCAATTGGCATAAATAGTACATATCGCGCCAATTGGGCCGGTGGAACCAATTGGCCCAATTGGCATCATTTCATCAGGACATATCGCGCAAATTGGGCCGATGGAACCATTTGGCCTAATTGGCATCAATTCATTGGGACATATCGCACCAATTGGGCCCGTGGAACCAATTGGCCCAATTGGCGTAAATTGTTCATATCGCGCCAATTGGGCCGGTGGAACCAATAGGCCCAATTGGCATCATTTCATTAGGACATATCGCGCCAATTAGGCGGATGGAACCAATTGGCCCAATTGGCATCAATCCATTGGGACACATCGCACCAATTGGGCCCGTGGAACCAATTGGCCCAATTGGCATAAATAGAACATATCGTGCCAATTGGGCCGGCGGAAGCAATTGGCCCAATTGGTATCATTTCATTAGAAAATATCGCACCAATTGGGCCCGTGGAACCAATTGGCCCAATTGGCATAAATAGTACATATCGCGCCAATTGGGCCGGTGGAACCAATTGGCCCAATTGGCATCAATTGTACATATCGCGACAATTGGGCCGATGGAACCAATTGACCCAATTGGCATCAATTCATTGGGACATATCGCACCAATTGGGCCGGTGGAACCAATTGGCCCAAATGGCATCATTTCATTAGGACATATCCCGCCAATTGGGCCGATGGAACCAATTGGCCCAATTGGCATCTATTCATTGGGACATACAGCACCAATTGGGCCCGTTGAACCAATTGACCCAATTGGCATAAATAGTTCATATCGCACCAATTGGGCCAATGGAACCAATTGGCCCAATTGACATAAATTCATTGGGACATACCGCACCCATTGGGCCGGTGGAACCAATTGGCCCAATTGGCATAAATAGTACATATCGTGCCAATTGGGCCGATGGAACCAATTGGCCCAATTGGTATCATTTCATTAGAACATATCGCGCCAATTGGGCCGATGGAACCAATTGCCCCAATTGGCATCAATTCATTGGGACATATCACACCAATTGGGCCCGTGGAACCAATTGGCCCAATTGGCGTAAATTGATCATATCGCGCCAATTGGGCCGGTGGAACCAATTGGCCCAATTGGCATCATTTCATTAGGACATATCGCGCCAATTGGGCGGATGGAACCAATTGGCCCAATTCGCATCAATTCATTGGGACATACCGCACCAATTGGGCCATTGGAACCAATTGGCCCGATTGGCATAAATTGTACTTATCGCGCCAATTGGGCCGATGGAACCAAGTGGCCCAATTGGCATCAATCCATTGGGACATATCGCACCAATTGGGCCCGTGGAACCAATTGGCCCAATTGGCATAAATAGTACATATCGCGCCAATTGGGCCGGCGGAACCAATTGGCCCATTGGGTATCATTTCATTAGAACATGTCGCACCAATTGGGCCCGTGGAACCAATTGGCCCAATTGGCATAAATAGTGCATATCGCGCCAATTGGTTAGATGGAACCAATTGGCCCAATTGGCATCAATTCATTGGGACATATCGCACCAATTGGGCCCGTGGAACCAATTGGCCCAATTGGCATAAATAGTACATATCGCGCCAATTGGGCCGGTGGAACCAATTGGCCCAAATGGCATCATTTCATTAGGACATATCCCGCCAATTCGGCCGATGGAACCAATTGGCCCAATTGGCATCTATTCATTGGGACATACCGCACCAATTGGGCCTGTTGAACCAATTGGCCCAATTGGCATAAACAGTTCATATCGCACCAATTGGGCCAATGGAACCAATTGGCCCAATTGGCATCAATTCATTGGGACATATCACACCAATTGGGCCCGTGGAACCAATTGGCCCAATTGGCATAAATAGTACATATCGTGCCAATTGGGCCGGCGGAAGCAATTGGCCCAATTGGTATCATTTCATTAGAAAATATCGCACCAATTGGGCCCGTGGAACCAATTGGCCCAATTGGCATAAAAAGTACATATCGCGCCAATTGGTTAGATGGAACCAATTGGCCAATTGGCATCAATTCATTGGGACATACCGCACCAATTGGGCCGGTGGAACCAATTGGCCCAATTGGCATAAATTGTACATATCGCGACAATTGGGCCGATGGAACCAATTGGCCCAATTGGCATCAATTCATTGGGACATATCGCACCAGTTGGGCCGGTGGAACCAATTGGCCCAAATGGCATCATTTCATTAGGACATATCCCGCCAATTGGGCCGATGGAACCAATTGGCCCAATTGGCATCTATTCATTGGGACATACCGCACCAATTGGGCCCGTTGAACCAATTGACCCAATTGGCATAAATAGTTCATATCGCACCAATTGGGCCAATGGAACCAATTGGCCCAATTGGCATCAATTCATTGGGACATTACGCACCAATTGGGCCAGTGGAACCAATTGGCTCAAATTGTACTTATCGCGCCAATTGGGCCGATGGAACCAATTTACCCAATTGGCATCAATTCATTGGGACATATCGCACCAATTGGGCCCGTGGAACAAATTGGCCCAATTGGCATAAATAGTACATATCGCGCCAATTGGTTAGATGGAACCAACTGGCCCAATGGGCATCAATTCATTGGGACATACCGCACCAATTGGGCCGGTGGAACCAATTGGCCCAATTGGCATAAATTGTACATATCGCGCCAATTGGGCCGATGGAACCAATTGGCCCAATTGGCATAAATTCATTGGGACATATCTCACCAATTGGGCCCGTGGAGCCAATTGGCCCAATTGGCATAAATAGTACATATCGCGCCAATTGGGCCGGTGGAACGAATTGGCCCAAATGGCATCATTTCATTAGGAAATATCCCGCCAATTGGGCCGATGGAACCAAGTGGCCCAATTGGCATCAATTCATTGGGACATACCGCACCAATTGGGCCCGTTGAACCAATTGGCCCAATTGGCATAAATAGTTCATATCGCACCAATTGGGCCAATGGAACCAATTGGCCCAATTGGCATCAATTCATTGGGACATATCGCACCAATTGGGCCGGCCTTACCAATTGGCCCAATTGGCATAAATAATACACATCGCGCCAATTGGGCCGTTGGAACCAATTGGTCCATTTGGCATCATTTCGTTAGGACATATCGCGCCAATTGGGCCGATGGAACCATTTGGCCCAATTGGCATCAATTCATAGGGACATACCGCAGCAATTGGGCCTGTGGAACCAATTGGGCCCAATTGGCATAAATTGTATATATCGCGCCAATTGGGCCGATGGAACCAATTGGCCCAATTGGCATCAATTCATTGGGACATACCGTACCAATTGGGCCCGTTGAAACAATTGGCCCAATTGGCATTAATAGTTCATATCGCACCAATTGGGCCAATGGAACCAATTGGCCCAATTGGCATCAATACATTGGGACATACAGCACCAATGGGGCCGGTGGAACTAATTGGCCCAAATGGCATAAATTGTACATATCGCGCCAATTGGGACGATGGAACCAAGTGGCCCAATTGGCATCAATCCATTGGGACATATCGCACCAATTGGGCCCGTGGAACCAATTGGCCCAATTGGCATAAATAGTACATATCGCGCCAATTGGCCGGCGAAACCAATTGGCCCAATTGGTATCATTTCATTAGAACATATCGCGCCAATTGGGCCGATGGAACCAATTGCCCCAATTGGCATCAATTCATTGGGACATATCACACCAATTGGGCCCGTGGAACCAATTGGCCCAATTGGCATAAATAGTACATATCGCGCCAATGGGGCCGGTGGAACCAATTGGCCCAATTGGCATCATTTCATCAGGACATATCGCGCCAATTGGGCCGATGGAACCAAGTGGCCCAATTGGCATCAATTCATTGGGACATACCGCACCAATTGGGCCCGTTGAACCAATTGGCCCAATTGGCATAAATAGTTCATATCGCACCAATTGGGCCAATGGAACCAATTGGCCCAATTGGCATCAATTCATTGGGACATATCGCACCAATTGGGCCGGCCTTACCAATTGGCCCAATTGGCATAAATAGTACACATCGCGCCAATTGGGCCGTTGGAACCAATTGGTCCATTTGGCATCATTTCGTTAGGACATATCGCGCCAATTGGGCCGATGGAACCATTTGGCCCAATTGGCATCAATTCATAGGGACATACCGCAGCAATTGGGCCTGTGGAACCAATTGGGCCCAATTGGCATAAATTGTATATATCGCGCCAATTGGGCCGATGGAACCAATTGGCCCAATTGGCATCAATTCATTGGGACATACCGTACCAATTGGGCCCGTTGAAACAATTGGCCCAATTGGCATTAATAGTTCATATCGCACCAATTGGGCCAATGGAACCAATTGGCCCAATTGGCATCAATACATTGGGACATACAGCACCAATGGGGCCGGTGGAACTAATTGGCCCAAATGGCATAAATTGTACATATCGCGCCAATTGGGACGATGGAACCAAGTGGCCCAATTGGCATCAATCCATTGGGACATATCGCACCAATTGGGCCCGTGGAACCAATTGGCCCAATTGGCATGAATAGTACATATCGCGCCAATTGGCCGGCGAAACCAATTGGCCCAATTGGTATCATTTCATTAGAACATATCGCGCCAATTGGGCCGATGGAACCAATTGCCCCAATTGGCATCAATTCATTGGGACATATCACACCAATTGGGCCCGTGGAACCAATTGGCCCAATTGGCATTAATAGTACATATCGCGCCAATGGGGCCGGTGGAACCAATTGGCCCAATTGGCATCATTTCATCAGGACATATCGCGCCAATTGGGCCGATGGAACCAATTGGCCCAATTGGCATCAATTCATTGGGACATACCGCAACAATTGGGCCAGTGGTACCAATTGGCCCAATTGGCATAAATTGTACATATCACGCCAATTGGGCCGATGGAACCAATTGGCCCAATTGGCGTCAATTCATTGGGACATATCGCACCAATTGGGCCCGTGGAACCAATTGGCCCAATTGGCATAAATTGTACATATCGCGCCAATTGGGCCGATGGAACCAATTGGCCCAATTGGCATCAATTCATTGGGACATATCGCACCAATTGGGCCTGTGGAACCAATTTGCCCAATTTGCGTAAATTGTTCATATCGCGCCAATTGGGCCGGTGGAACCAATTGGCCCAATTGGCATCAATTCATTGGGACATATCGCACCAATTCGGCCCGTGGAACCAATTGGCTCAATTGGCGTAAATTGTTCATATCGCGCCAATTGGGCCGGTGGAACCAATTGGCCCAATTGGCATCAATTCATTGATACATACCGCAACAATTGGGCCGGTGGTACCAATTGGCCCAAATGGCATAAATTGTACATATCGCTCCAATAGGGCCGATGGAACCAATTGGCCCAATTAGCATCAATTCATTGGGACATATCGCACCAATAGGGCCCGTGGAACCAATTGGCCCAATTGGCGTAAATTGATCATATCGAGCCAATTGGGCCGGTGGAACCAATTGGCCCAATTGGCATCATTTCATTAGGACAAATCGCGCCAATTGGGCGGATGGAACCAATTGGCCCAATTCGCATCAATTCATTGGGACATACCGCACCAATTGGGCCATTGGAACAAATTGGCCCGATTGGCATAAATTGTACTTATCGCGCCAATTGGGCCGATGGAACCAAGTGGCCCAATTGGCATCAATCCATAGGGACATATCGCACCAATTGGGCCCGTGGAACCAATTGGCCCAATTGGCATAAATAGTACATATCGCGCCAATTGGGCCGGCGGAACCAATTGGCCCAATTGGTATCATTTCATTAGAACATGTCGCACCAATTGGGCCCGTGGAACCAATTGGCCCAATTGGCATAAATAGTACATATCGCGCCAATTGGTAAGATGGAACCAATTGGCCCAATTGGCATCAATTCATTGGGACATATCGCACCAATTGGGCCCGTGGAACCAATTGGCCCAATTGGCATAAATAGTACATATCGCGCCAATTGAGCAGGTGGAACCAATTGGCCCAAATGACATCATTTCATTAGGACATATCCCGCCAATTCGGCCGATGGAACCAATTGGCCCAATTGGCATCTATTCATTGGGACATACCGCACCAATTGGGCCTGTTGAACCAATTGGCCCAATTGGCATAAATAGTTCATATCGCACCAATTGGGCCAATGGAACCAATTGGCCCAATTGGCATCAATTCATTGGGACATACCGCACCAATTGGGCCGGTGGAACCAATTGGCCCAATTGGCATAAATTGAACATATCGCGCCAATTGGGCCGATGGTACCAATTGGCCCAATTGGTATCATTTCATTAGAACATATCGCGCCAATTGGGCAGATGGAACAAATTGCCCCAATTGGCATCAATTCATTGGGACATATCGCACCAATTGGGCCCGTGGAACCAATTGGCCCAATTGGTACAAATAGTACATATCGCGCCAATTGGGCCGGTGGAACCAATCGGACCAATTAGCATCATTTCATCTGGACATATCGCGCCAATTGGGCTGATGGAACCAATTGGCCCAATTGGCATCAATTCATTGGGACATATCGCACCAATTGGGCCCGTGGAATCAATTGGCCCAATTGGCTTAAATTGTTCATATCGCGCCAATTGGGCCAGTAGAACCAATTGGCCCAATTGTTATCATTTCATTAGGACATATCGCGCGAATTGGGCGGATGGAACCAATTGGCCCAATTGGCATCAATTCATTGGGACATATCGCACCAATTGAACCAATTGGCCCAATTGGCATAAATAGTACATATCGCGCCAATTGAGCAGGTGGAACCAATTGGCCCAAATGACATCATTTCATTAGGACATATCCCGCCAATTCGGCCGATGGAACCAATTGGCCCAATTGGCATCTATTCATTGGGACATACCGCACCAATTGGGCCTGTTGAACCAATTGGCCCAATTGGCATAAATAGTTCATATCGCACCAATTGGGCCAATGGAACCAATTGGCCCAATTGGCATCAATTCTTTGGGACATACCGCACCAATTGGGCCGGTGGAACCAATTGGCCCAATTGGCATAAATTGAACATATCGCGCCAATAGACCTTTTGCAGTTACATCATTTAAAATTACGCGCACATAGCAACTGTATCTAAGCGGCCATTTTGAGTGTCTATTTCATATGGCTACGACTGTTACTTTTTCTAGCTATTATTATGGCCTCGAAGAGACTGCAAAATCGCGTTACAGGGAAAAGTTAGCTATGCTTGGAGGGATTGCAGACCCATATATCTCGATGGATCTCGAACAGGAAAGTTTAGAATGGCAGAAGTGGCCAGAGGTAACGTTTCCAGACATTTATAGCTACTTGATAAATACTCCTAGCCCTTATACCATGCAAGAATTGAAAGCTTACAAAAGTTTAGAAGGGTATAGGCAATTTGTAGATGGTTGGGTTTCGAATGTCATCGTTTCTACTACTCCGTTTTGTACTGACAAATTCATCGTAACAGCAAAAATAAAACACTCTCAGAGGTTGTCCAATGCTCCTGCTAAAGCGTGGGTTGCTACTGAAAAAACTGGTGCAGTTATATGCGCACATTGTGATTGCATGGCTGGGCTAGGTGAGGCTTGTTCTCACGTAGCTGCAATACTTTTCACACTGGATGCCAATGTTCAAGCAATAAAGTCTTTGTCATGCACATCGGTACCTTGTTCTTGGCTACCCCCAACCTTCAAAAGTGTCCCGTTTGCTCCAATTTCAAAAATAGACTTTATTGATAAAGGATTGATGCATATGACTTGTCATACCACTCCACCTGAAACTAATGATCCTGTAAGAAAATCAGATCTACAGAGTACCCCTGACGCTAATATAACTCCTACTGCAAATGAGTTAGAAGTATTTTTTAAGAAATTATCTGAAAGTGGGAAAAAACCAGTTGTATTGTCATTAGTTTCTGCTTATTCTGATGCTTATGTGCCACTTTACAAAAATGGAATGCTACCAAAGCCACTTACGGATTATTTTGAGGAACAATACTTAAGGTTCAATTATCCTGACCTTTTGGTTAAATGTGAAGTATTTTTTGCATCATTAAATATATCATTCACACAGACGAAGGAAGTAGAGGAGAGAACTCGAGAACAGAGTGGTTCTAAAGTATGGTTCCAGCAAAGAGCTGGTCGAATAACGGCTTCAAGATTAAAAGCTACTGTATCTACTGATATCACACAGCCTTCAATATCATTGATTCGAGAAATATGTTATCCAGAAATGAACCAGTTTAGGTCCGCAGGAACAGCATGGGGATGTGATCATGAAAACGTTGCAATGCAAATATACAGGAGGAATGCTGGACAGCAACATACTGATTTAGTAGTCTCAGTGAGTGGATTAGTTATTCATACATCCTATCCACATATGGGTGCCTCACCTGATGGCATTGTGCAATGCACTTGTTGTGGCAAAGGTGTAATTGAAATCAAATGTCCATATTCATGCAGGGATAAATCACTTTTAGAATATACAGGAGAGAAGAGTTGTTTTCTGGAGGTCATTGATGGTGTGTACAGTATTAAAAGAAATCATGCATACTTCTACCAAGTTCAAGCACAGATTAAGTTCTGTGAAGCAAAGTATTGTGACATTGTAGTGTGGTCAGAGAAGGACATTATTATAAAAAGAATTTTCCCAGACTTGGAATTTATTGAATCTGCTTTAGATAAATCTACACTTTTCTTCAAGTATGCAATATTACCTGAGGTACTTGGCAAGTTCTATACAAGACTGCCTTCCAAAATTGATTGTTCAATTGATGCACATGACAAGCTTGCTCAGAATGTCTGGTGCTACTGCCACAAAGGAGAGTATGGTGAAATGATACAATGTGAAAGTGGGCATTGTGAAATTGATTGGTTCCATATTGACTGTCTTAGAATAACAAAGATCCCCAGGGGCAAATGGTTATGCCCTGAATGTAGAAAAAAGACTGATGGCGATCGTAAAAGAAAGAAATGTGACACCAGTACCTAGTAATGCTGAACAATTTGTGTACACAGTCATGCACAGAATTAAGAAATGGTCATGTGCATTGTAAGCAATTATTATTTATAATTTAAATTTTTACATACAAATACAGCAATCAAATCAAAAAGTTAAACACATCCACAACAGAAAACACAATCACTAATTAAAAGGTACAACAGATTCACAACAGTTACATAATGCACTACATATAGTGACAATTTTATCAATGGTGCTGTGATCATCTCCATCTCGACACATTATCAAATTAATGGGTAGTGTACTTCGCAAAATTTTGTACTTGAGTCTCAGAAACCCTATCACTCGTTCTACATGTATCCTCAAACGAGAAAGCTGACGTGCTTTATCAACCTCACAATTGCTGAGTTGTTTTTTGCCATTGGTAAATGGAGGAAGTTTGACTTCAGCACAATATAAACGCACTTCATCATGCACATTAAATCCCCTGTCTGCTAGAACTATGTCTCCTGGCAACAGGTTATCAAAGATGCCACAATTTTCAGTTAAGTACTTATCAGATACACGACCACCCCAACCTTTAGACACAAATGTAATCGATCCCTGGGGCGAAATTCCTATCAGGAATTTAACTGTGTTGTGGTGTTTATAATTAGACCAGGTTTGTGCACGAGCCATTAAACGTTTAGGACGTTCCATAAAGATTTCAAAGCAGTCTATTATGACTACACAATTACTGAAATTGTTCCGTATGAACTCCATTGGCATTGTCTTGTGCAATTGTTCATGGTCAGGCCACATTACTAGGGGCTTTAGTCTCTGATACATGACATCTATCCATTTATTGAAATAGCGACAAATAGTTGATGGATGAACATGAAAGAGCATTGAAAGGAGTTCATAATCTAGATTTAGGCGTAACTTAATCAATACCATCAAAAATTGTTGAAATGGTGATATTGAGCTTCTTGTATTAGGAACATGAGGTGCGACAAAATCAAATACTGCATTAAGGATATTTAATGAAGGTAATCCTGTGTAATAACACACCTTTTTGGAATTTTCCAAGAAACCTCTGTTTTTCAGACTCTCTAACTCTTTCTGAAGTTGGATGTTTTCTTGTCGCAACACATTGCATTCAAGCTCTAACCCTCTAATGGTTTCCAATGACATTTCTGTTGTGACAGAGACTGTAGAGTGAGTTGATGAGTTAGATTGCAGATCAATATCAGACAGTGAGCTTGGCTGTTGACTATGATTATCATCATTCATGAAAGAACAATCAGACAATGGCATTTCTGTCAGAACAGAGACTGTATTGTGAGAAACTGAATTAGAGTGCAGATCAAGATCAAACTGTGAACTTGACTGCTGACCATGATCAGCATTATACAGTGAGGAACAGTCAGGCAGTGTTGTCATGTTAGAAGCTGTAGATTTAGACTGCTGATCGGTACCAGCCAGTGCTTGTAAACGCTTGCGTTTAATCGCACGTTCATGCCTTGCCAAATGACACTCAGCTTTCCTCTTAATAGTTTTGGTTTTGTGCTTAAATAAAGTCGGTATATAGGCAGGAGACGTAGGATCATTACTCTTACGTCCACCAACAAAATGGCAGCTGCAGATCCATGTGTATTCCGTGGGCTGCCAATTGCTTCGACTTACAGCTGCAATCCAGCGATTTCTTTTCTCGGTATCGGCGGGAAAACGTTAGAACTGGAGTCCACAACCTTTGAAAAATTTATTGGAGCACCCCACGGCACAACAGCACTTTCCCATCATTCAATGATTCAACAACTGAACACTCAATTGTTCAACAGCTGTACACTCAAAATGGCTGCCTAAAATAATTACGTCAATCGTGACGTCAGCTGCAAAAGGTCTATTGGGCCGATGGTACCAATTGGCCCAATTGGTATCATTTCATTAGAACATATCGCGCCAATTGGGCAGATGGAACAAATTGCCCCAATTGGCATCAATTCATTGGGACATATCGCACCAATTGGGCCCGTGGAACCAATTGGCCCAATTGGTACAAATAGTACATATCGCGCCAATTGGGCCGGTGGAACCAATCGGACCAATTAGCATCATTTCATCTGGACATATCGCGCCAATTGGGCTGATGGAACCAATTGGCCCAATTGGCATCAATTCATTGGGACATATCGCACCAATTGGGCCCGTGGAATCAATTGGCCCAATTGGCGTAAATTGTTCATATCGCGCCAATTGGGCCAGTAGAACCAATTGGCCCAATTGTTATCATTTCATTAGGACATATCGCGCGAAATGGGCGGATGGAACCAATTGGCCCAATTGGCATCAATTCATTGGGACATACCGCACCAATTGGGCCATTGGAACCAATTGGCCCAATTGGCATCAATTCATTGGGACATATCGCACCAATTGGGCCCGTGGAATCAATTGGCCCAATTGGCGTAAATTGTTCATATCGCGCCAATTGGGCCAGTAGAACCAATTGGCCCAATTGTTATCATTTCATTAGGACATATCGCGCGAATTGGGCGGATGGAACCAATTGGCCCAATTGGCATCAATTCATTGGGACATACCGCACCAATTGGGCCAATGGAACCAATTGGCCCGATTGGCATAAATTGTACTTATCGCGCCAATTGGGCCGATGGAACCAATTTACCCAATTGGCATCAATTCATTGGGACATATCGCACCAATTGGGCCCGTGGAACCAATTGGCCCAATTGGCTTTAATAGTAGATATCGCACCAATTGGTTAGATGGAACCAATTGGTGCGAATGGTTACTGCTATCTTCCACGTGTGCAGTGGTTTACTCATATTGCATGTCTCATCAACACCTCGATGCTAAGATTGTCAAAAATTTCCCATAGAAATGTATGGGTGGGAACCTACTTTTGAATTGCTTGGTAAACCCATACCAAATCTGGTATGCTCGGGGTGGCATTTAAAACAGATAGAGGAATGGTTACTGCTATCTTCCATGTGTGCAGTGGTTTGCTCATATTGCATATCTCATCAACACCTCGATGCTAAGATAGTCAAAAATTTCCCACAGAAATGTATGGGTGGGAACCTACTTTTGAATCGCTTGGTAAACCCATACCAAAGCTGGTATGCTCGGGGTGGCTTTTAAAACAGATAGAGGAATGGTTACTGCTACCTTCCATGTGTGCAGAGGTTTGCTCATATTGCACGTCTCATCAACACCTCGATGCTAAGATAGTCATTACTTCCCATAGAGATGTATGGGTGGTTTCCCAGTGGAATGTATGGGTGGGAACCTACTTTTGAATCGCTTGGTTAACCCATAGCAAAGCAGGTATGCTCGGGGTGGCATTTAAAACAGATAAAGGAATGGTTACTGCTAACTTCCATGTGTGCATTGGTTTGCTCATATTGCATGTCTCATCAACACCTCGATGCTAAGATAGTCAAAAATTTCCCATAGAAATGTATGGGTGGGAACCTACTTTTGAATCGCTTGGTAAACCCATACCAAAGCAGGTGTCCTTGGGGTGGCATTTAAAACAGATAGAAGAATGGTTACTGCTATCTTCCATGTGTGCAGTGGTTTGCTCATATTGCATGTCTCATCAACACCTCGATGCTAAGATAGTCAATTTTTCCCATAGAGATGTATGGGTGGTTTCCCATAGGAATGTATGGGTGGGAACCTACTATTGAATCGCTTGGTAAACCCATACCAAAGCAGGTGTCCTAGGGGTGGCATTTAAAACAGATAGAGGAATGGTTACTGCTATCTTCCATGTGTGCAGTGGTTTGCTCATATTGCATGTCTCATCAACACCTCGATGCTAAGATAGTCAATTTTTCCCATAGAGATGTATGGGTGGTTTCCCATAGGAATGTATGGGTGGGAACCTACTTTTGAATCGCTTGGGTAACCCATACCGAAGCAGGTATGCTCGGGGTGGCATTTAAAACAGATAGAGGAATGGTTACTGCTATCTTCCATGTGTGCAGTGGTTTACTCATATTGCATGTCTCATCAACACCTCGATGCTAAGATAGTCAATATTTCCCATAGAGATGTATGGGTGGTTTACCATAGGAATGTATGGGTGGGAACCTACTTTTGAATCGCTTGGGTAACCCATACCGAAGCAGGTATGCTCGGGGTGGCATTTAAAACAGATAGAGGAATGGTTACTGCTATCTTCCATGTGTGCAGTGGTTTACTCATATTGCATGTCTCATCAACACCTCGATGCTAAGATAGTCAAAAATTTCCCATAGAAATGTATGGGTGGGAACCTACTTTTGAATCGCTTGGTAAACCCATACCAAAGCAGGTGTCCTCGGGGTGGCATTTAAAACAGATAGAGGAATGGTTACTGCTATCTTCCATGTGTGCAGTGGTTTGCTCACATTGCATGTCTCATCAACACCTCGATGCTAAGATAGTCAATTTTTCCCATAGAGATGTATGGGTGGTTTCCCATAGGAATGTATGGGTGGGAACCTACTTTTGAATCGCTTGGGTAACCCATACCAAAGCAGGTATGCTCGGGGTGGCATTTAAAACAGATAGAGGAATGGTTACTGCTATCTTCCATGTGTGCAGTGGTTTGCTCATATTGCATGTCTCATCAACACCTCGATGCTAAGATAGTCAATTTTTCCGATAGAGATGTATGGGTGGTTTCCCATAGGAATGTATGGGTGGGAACCTACTTTTGAATCGCTTGGGTAACCCATACCGAAGCAGGTATGCTCGGGGTGGCATTTAAAACAAATAGAGGAATGGTTACTGCTATCTTCCATGTGTGCAGTGGTTTACTCATATTGCATGTCTCATCAACACCTCGATGCTAAGATAGTCAATATTTCCCATAGAGATGTATGGGTTGTTTCCCGTAGGAATGTATGGGTGGGAACCTACTTTTGAATCGCTTGGGTAACCCATACCGAAGCAGGTATGCTCGGGGTGGCATTTAAAACAGATAGAGGAATGGTTACTGCTATCTTCCATGTGTGCAGTGGTTTACTCATATTGCATGTCTCATCAACACCTCGATGCTAAGATAGTCAAAAATTTCCCATAGAAATGTATGGGTGGGAACCTACGTTTGAATCGCTTGGTAAACCCATACCAAAGCAGGTGTCCTCGGGGTGGCATTTAAAACAGATAGAAGAATGGTTACTGCTATCTTCCATGTGTGCAGTGGTTTGCTCATATTGCATGTCTCATCAACACCTCGATGCTAAGATAGTCAATTTTTCCCATAGAGATGTATGGGTGGTTTCCCATAGGAATGTATGGGTGGGAACCTACTATTGAATCGCTTGGTAAACCCATACCAAAGCAGGTGTCCTCGGGGTGGCGTTTAAAACAGATAGAGGAATGGTTACTGCTATCTTCCATGTGTGCAGTGGTTTACTCATATTGCATGTCTCATCAACACCTCGATGCTAAGATAGTCAATTTTTCCCATAGAGATGTATGGGTTGTTTCCCGTAGGAATGTATGGGTGGGAACCTACTTTTGAATCGCTTGGGTAACCCATACCGAAGCAGGTATGCTCGGGGTGGCATTTAAAACAGATAGAGGAATGGTTACTGCTATCTTCCATGTGTGCAGTGGTTTACTCATATTGCATGTCTCATCAACACCTCGATGCTAAGATAGTCAAAAATTTCCCATAGAAATGTATGGGTGGGAACCTACGTTTGAATCGCTTGGTAAACCCATACCAAAGCAGGTGTCCTCGGGGTGGCATTTAAAACAGATAGAAGAATGGTTACTGCTATCTTCCATGTGTGCAGTGGTTTGCTCATATTGCATGTCTCATCAACACCTCGATGCTAAGATAGTCAATTTTTCCCATAGAGATGTATGGGTGGTTTCCCATAGGAATGTATGGGTGGGAACCTACTATTGAATCGCTTGGTAAACCCATACCAAAGCAGGTGTCCTCGGGGTGGCATGTAAAACAGATAGAGGAATGGTTACTGCTATCTTCCATGTGTGCAGTGGTTTGCTCATATTGCATGTCTCATCAACACCTCGATGCTAAGATAGTCAATTTTTCCCATAGAGATGTATGGGTGGTTTCCCATAGGAATGTATGGGTGGGAACCTACTTTTGAATCGCTTGGGTAACCCATACCGAAGCAGGTATGCTCGGGGTGGCATTTAAAACAGATAGAGGAATGGTTACTGCTATCTTCCATGTGTGCAGTGGTTTACTCATATTGCATGTCTCATCAACACCTCGATGCTAAGATAGTCAATATTTCCCATAGAGATGTATGGGTGGTTTACCATAGGAATGTATGGGTGGGAACCTACTTTTGAATCGCTTGGGTAACCCATACCGAAGCAGGTATGCTCGGGGTGGCATTTAAAACAGATAGAGGAATGGTTACTGCTATCTTCCATGTGTGCAGTGGTTTACTCATATTGCATGTCTCATCAACACCTCGATGCTAAGATAGTCAAAAATTTCCCATAGAAATGGATGGGTGGGAACCTACTTTTGAATCGCTTGGTAAACCCATACCAAAGCGGGTATTCTCGGGGTGGCATTTAAAACAGATAGAGGAATGGTTACTGCTATCTTCCATGTGTGCATTGGTTTGCTCATACTGCATGTCTCATCAACACCTCGATGCTAAGATAGGCAATATTTCCCCTAGAGATGTATGGGTGGTTTCCCATAGGAATGTATGGGTGGGAACCTACTTTTGAATCGCTTGGTAAACCCATACCAAAGCGGGTATCCTCGGGGTGGCATTTAAAACAGATAGAGGAATGGTTACTGCTATCTTCCATGTGTGCAGTGGTTTGCTCATACTGCATGTCTCATCAACACCTCGATGCTAAGATAGTCAATATTTCCCATAGAGATGTATGGGTGGTTTCCCATAGAAATGTATGGGTGGGAACCTACTTTTGAATCGCTTGGTAAACCCATACCAAAGCGGGTATCCTCGGGGTGGCATTTAAAACAGATAGAGGAATGGTTACTGCTATCTTCCATGTGTGCAGTGGTTTGCTCATACTGCATGTCTCATCAACACCTCGATGCTAAGATAGTCAATATTTCCCATAGAGATGTATGGGTGGTTTCCCATAGGAATGTATGGGTGGAAACCTACTTTTGAATCGCTTGGGTAACCCATACCAAAGCAGGTATGCTCGGGGTGGCATTGAAAACAGATAGAGGAATGGTTACTGCTATCTTCCATGTGTGCAGTGGTATGCTCATACTGCATGTCTCATCAACACCTCGATGCTAAGATAGTCAATATTTCCCATAGAGATGTATGGGTGGTTTCCCATAGAAATGTATGGGTGGGAACCTACTTTTGAATCGCTTGGTAAACCCATACCAAAGCGGGTATCCTCGGGGTGGCATTTAAAACAGATAGAGGAATGGTTACTGCTATCTTCCATGTGTGCAGTGGTTTGCTCATACTGCATGTCTCATCAACACCTCGATGCTAAGATAGTCAATATTTCCCATAGAGATGTATGGGTGGTTTCCCATAGAAATGTATGGGTGGGAACCTACTTTTGAATCGCTTGGTAAACCCATACCAAAGCGGGTATCCTCGGGGTGGCATTTAAAACAGATAGAGGAATGGTTACTGCTATCTTCCATGTGTGCAGTGGTTTGCTCATACTGCATGTCTCATCAACACCTCGATGCTAAGATAGTCAATATTTCCCATAGAGATGTATGGGTGGTTTCCCATAGGAATGTATGGGTGGAAACCTACTTTTGAATCGCTTGGGTAACCCATACCAAAGCAGGTATGCTCGGGGTGGCATTGAAAACAGATAGAGGAATGGTTACTGCTATCTTCCATGTGTGCAGTGGTATGCTCATACTGCATGTCTCATCAACACCTCGATGCTAAGATAGTCAATATTTCCCATAGAGATGTATGGGTGGTTTCCCATAGAAATGTATGGGTGGGAACCTACTTTTGAATCGCTTGGTAAACCCATACCAAAGCGGGTATCCTCGGGGTGGCATTTAAAACAGATAGAGGAATGGTTACTGCTATCTTCCATGTGTGCAGTGGTTTGCTCATACTGCATGTCTCATCAACACCTCGATGCTAAGATAGTCAATATTTCCCATAGAGATGTATGGGTGGTTTCCCATAGGAATGTATGGGTGGGAACCTACTTTTGAATCGCTTGGTAAACCCATACCAAAGCGGGTATCCTCGGGGTGGCATTTAAAACAGAAAGAGGAATGGTTACTGCTATCTCCCATGTGTGCAGTGGTTTGCTCATATTGCATGTCTCATCAACACCTCGATGCTAAGATAGTCAAGAATTTCCGATAGAAATGTATGGGTGGGAACCTACTTTTGAATCGCTTGGTAAACCCATACCGAAGCAGGTATCCTCGGGGTGGCATATAAAACAGAAAGAGGAATGGTTACTGCTATCTTCCATGTGTGCAGTGGTTTGCTCATACTGCATGTCTCATCAACACCTCGATGCTAAGATAGTCAATATTTCCCATAGAGATGTATGGGTGGTTTCCCATAGGAATGTATGGGTGGGAACCTACTTTTGAATCGCTTGGGTAACCCATACCAAAGCAGGTATGCTCGGGGTGGCATTGAAAACAGATAGAGGAAAGGTTACTGCTATCTTCCATGTGTGCAGTGGTATGCTCATACTGCATGTCTCATCAACACCTCGATGCTAAGATAGTCAATATTTCCCATAGAGATGTATGGGTGGTTTCCCATAGAAATGTATGGGTGGGAACCTACTTTTGAATCGCTTGGTAAACCCATACCAAAGCGGGTATTCTCGGGGTGGCATTTAAAACAGATAGAGGAATGGTTACTGCTATCTTCCATGTGTGCAGTGGTTTGCTCATACTGCATGTCTCATCAACACCTCGATGCTAAGATAGTCAATATTTCCCATAGAGATGTATGGGTGGTTTCCCATAGGAATGTATGGGTGGGAACCTACTTTTGAATCGCTTTGTAAACCCATACCAAAGCGGGTATCCTCGGGGTGGCATTTAAAACAGAAAGAGGAATGGTTACTGCTATCTCCCATGTGTGCAGTGGTTTGCTCATATTGCATGTCTCATCAACACCTCGATGCTAAGATAGTCAAGAATTTCCCATAGAAATGTATGGGTGGGAACCTACTTTTGAATCGCTTGGTAAACCCATACCGAAGCAGGTATCCTCGGGGTGGCCTATAAAACAGATAGATGAATGGTTACTGCTATCTTCCAAGTGTGCAGTGGTTTGCTCATATTGCATGTCTCAATAACACCTCGATGCTAAGATAGTCAAAAATTTCCCATAGAAATGTATGGGTGGGAACCTAATTTTGAATCGCTTGGTAAACCCATACCAAAGCGGGTATCCTCGGGGTGGCATTTAAAACAGATAGAGGAATGGTTACTGCTATCTTCCATGTGTGCAGTGGTTTGCTCATACTGCATGTGTCATCAACACCTCGATGCTAAGATAGGCAATATTTCCCATAGAAATGTATGGGTGGGAACCTACTTTTGAATCGCTTGGTAAACCCATACCGAAGCAGGTATCCTCGGGGTGGCATATAAAACAGATAGATGAATGGTTACTGCTATCTTCCATGTGTGCAGTGGTTTGCTCATATTGCATGTCTCAATAACACCTCGATGCTAAGATAGTCAAAAATTTCCCATAGAAATGTATGGGTGGGAACCTACTTTTGAATCGCTTGGTAAACCCATACCAAAGCGGGTATCCTCGAGGTGGCATTTAAAACAGATAGAGGAATGGTTACTGCTATCTTCCATGTGTGCAGTGGTTTGCTCATACTGCATGTCTCATCAACACCTCGATGCTAAGATAGGCAATATTTCCCGTAGAGATGTATGGGTGGTTTCCCATAGGAATGTATGGGTGGGAACCTACTTTTGAATCGCTTGGTAAACCCATACCAAAGCGGGTATCCTCGGGGTGGCATTTAAAACAGAAAGAGGAATGGTTACTGCTATCTCCCATGTGTGCAGTGGTTTGCTCATATTGCATGTCTCATCAACATCTCGATGCTAAGATAGTCAAGAATTTCCGATAGAAATGTATGGGTGGGAACCTACTTTTGAATCGCTTGGTAAACCCATACCGAAGCAGGTATCCTCGGGGTGGCATATAAAACAGATAGATGAATGGTTACTGCTATCTTCCATGTGTGCAGTGGTTTGCTCATATTGCATGTCTCAATAACACCTCGATGCTAAGATAGTCAAAAATTTCCCATAGAAATGGATGGGTGGGAACCTACTTTTAAATCGCTTGGTAAACCCATACCAAGGCGGGTATCCTCGGGGTGGCATTTAAAACAGATAGAGGAATGGTTACTGCTATCTTCCATGTGTGCAGTGGTTTGCTCATACTGCATGTCTCATCAACACCTCGATGCTAAGATAGGCAATATTTCCCATAGAGATGTATGGGTGGTTTCCCATAGGAATGTATGGGTGGGAACCTACTTTTGAGTCGCTTGGGTAACCCATACCAAAGCAGGTATGCTCGGGGTGGCATTGAAAACAGATAGAGGAATGGTTACTGCTATCTTCCATGTGTGCAGTGGTTTGCTCATACTGCATGTCTCATCAACACCTCGATGCTAAGATAGTCAATATTTCCCATAGAGATGTATGGGTGGTTTCCCATAGAAATGTATGGGTGGGAACCTACTTTTGAATCGCTTGGTAAACCCATACCGAAGCAGGTATCCTCGGGGTGGCATATAAAACAGAAAGAGGAATGGTTACTGCTATCTTCCATGTGTGCAGTGGTTTGCTCATACTGCATGTCTCATCAACACCTCGATGCTAAGATAGTCAATATTTCCCATAGAGATGTATGGGTGGTTTCCCATAGGAATGTATGGGTGGGAACCTACTTTTGAATCGCTTGGGTAACCCATACCAAAGCAGGTATGCTCGGGGTGGCATTGAAAACAGATAGAGGAATGGTTACTGCTATCTTCCATGTGTGCAGTGGTATGCTCATACTGCATGTCTCATCAACACCTCAATGCTAAGATAGTCAATATTTCCCATAGAGATGTATGGGTGGTTTCCCATAGAAATGTATGGGTGGGAACCTACTTTTGAATCGCTTGGTAAACCCATACCAAAGCGGGTATCCTCGGGGTGGCATTTAAAACAGATAGAGGAATGGTTACTGCTATCTTCCATGTGTGCAGTGGTTTGCTCATACTGCATGTCTCATCAACACCTCGATGCTAAGATAGTCAATATTTCCCATAGAGATGTATGGGTGGTTTCCCAAAGGAATGTATGGGTGGGAACCTACTTTTGAATCGCTTGGTAAACCCATACCGAAGCAGGTATCCTCGGGGTGGCCTATAAAACAGATAGATGAATGGTTACTGCTATCTTCCATGTGTGCAGTGGTTTGCTCATATTGCATGTCTCAATAACACCTCGATGCTAAGATAGTCAAAAATTTCCCATAGAAATGGATGGGTGGGAACCTACTTTTGAATCGCTTGGTAAACCCATACCAAAGCGGGTATCCTCGGGGTGGCATTTAAAACAGATAGAGGAATGGTTACTGCTATCTTCCATGTGTGCAGTGGTTTGCTCATACTGCATGTGTCATCAACACCTCGATGCTAAGATAGGCAATATTTCCCATAGAAATGTATGGGTGGGAACCTACTTTTGAATCGCTTGGTAAACCCATACCGAAGCAGGTATCCTCGGGGTGGCATATAAAACAGATAGATGAATGGTTACTGCTATCTTCCATGTGTGCAGTGGTTTGCTCATATTGCATGTCTCAATAACACCTCGATGCTAAGATAGTCAAAAATTTCCCATAGAAATGTATGGGTGGGAACCTACTTTTGAATCGCTTGGTAAACCCATACCAAAGCGGGTATCCTCGAGGTGGCATTTAAAACAGATAGAGGAATGGTTACTGCTATCTTCCATGTGTGCAGTGGTTTGCTCATACTGCATGTCTCATCAACACCTCGATGCTAAGATAGGCAATATTTCCCGTAGAGATGTATGGGTGGTTTCCCATAGGAATGTATGGGTGGGAACCTACTTTTGAATCGCTTGGTAAACCCATACCAAAGCGGGTATCCTCGGGGTGGCATTTAAAACAGAAAGAGGAATGGTTACTGCTATCTCCCATGTGTGCAGTGGTTGCTCATATTGCATGTCTCATCAACACCTCGATGCTAAGATAGTCAAGAATTTCCGATAGAAATGTATGGGTGGGAACCTACTTTTGAATCGCTTGGTAAACCCATACCGAAGCAGGTATCCTCGGGGTGGCATATAAAACAGATAGATGAATGGTTACTGCTATCTTCCATGTGTGCAGTGGTTTGCTCATATTGCATGTCTCAATAACACCTCGATGCTAAGATAGTCAAAAATTTCCCATAGAAATGTATGGGTGGGAACCTACTTTTAAATCGCTTGGTAAACCCATATCAAGGCGGGTATCCTCGGGGTGGCATTTAAAACAGATAGAGGAATGGTTACTGCTATCTTCCATGTGTGCAGTGGTTTGCTCATACTGCATGTCTCATCAACACCTCGATGCTAAGATAGGCAATATTTCCCATAGAGATGTATGGGTGGTTTCCCATAGGAATGTATGGGTGGGAACCTACTTTTGAGTCGCTTGGGTAACCCATACCAAAGCAGGTATGCTCGGGGTGGCATTGAAAACAGATAGAGGAATGGTTACTGCTATCTTCCATGTGTGCAGTGGTATGCTCATACTGCATGTCTCATCAACACCTCGATGCTAAGATAGTCAATATTTCCCATAGAGATGTATGGGTGGTTTCCCACAGAAATGTATGGGTGGGAACCTACTTTTGAATCGCTTGGTAAACCCATACCAAAGCGGGTATCCTCGGGGTGGCATTTAAAACAGATAGAGGAATGGTTACTGCTATCTTCCATGTGTGCAGTGGTTTGCTCATACTGCATGTCTCGTCAACACCTCGATGCTAAGATAGTCAATATTTCCCATAGAGATGTATGGGTGGTTTCCCATAGAAATGTATGGGTGGGAACCTACTTTTGAATCGCTTGGTAAACCCATACCGAAGCAGGTATCCTCGGGGTGGCATATAAAACAGAAAGAGGAATGGTTACTGCTATCTTCCATGTGTGCAGTGGTTTGCTCATACTGCATGTCTCATCAACACCTCGATGCTAAGATAGTCAATATTTCCCATAGAGATGTATGGGTGGTTTCCCATAGGAATGTATGGGTGGGAACCTACTTTTGAATCGCTTGGGTAACCCATACCAAAGCAGGTATGCTCGGGGTGGCATTGAAAACAGATAGAGGAATGGTTACTGCTATCTTCCATGTGTGCAGTGGTATGCTCATACTGCATGTCTCATCAACACCTCGATGCTAAGATAGTCAATATTTCCCATAGAGATGTATGGGTGGTTTCCCATAGAAATGTATGGGTGGGAACCTACTTTTGAATCGCTTGGTAAACCCATACCAAAGCGGGTATCCTCGGGGTGGCATTTAAAACAGATAGAGGAATGGTTACTGCTATCTTCCATGTGTGCAGTGGTTTGCTCATACTGCATGTCTCATCAACACCTCGATGCTAAGATAGTCAATATTTCCCATAGAGATGTATGGGTGGTTTCCCAAAGGAATGTATGGGTGGGAACCTACTTTTGAATCGCTTGGTAAACCCATACCGAAGCAGGTATCCTCGGGGTGGCCTATAAAACAGATAGATGAATGGTTACTGCTATCTTCCATGTGTGCAGTGGTTTGCTCATATTGCATGTCTCAATAACACCTCGATGCTAAGACAGTCAAAAATTTCCCATAGAAATGGATGGGTGGGAACCTACTTTTGAATCGCTTGGTAAACCCATACCAAAGCGGGTATCCTCGGGGTGGCATTTAAAACAGATAGAGGAATGGTTACTGCTATCTTCCATGTGTGCAGTGGTTTGCTCATACTGCATGTGTCATCAACACCTCGATGCTAAGATAGGCAATATTTCCCATAGAAATGTATGGGTGGGAACCTACTTTTGAATCGCTTGGTAAACCCATACCGAAGCAGGTATCCTCGGGGTGGCATATAAAACAGATAGATGAATGGTTACTGCTATCTTCCATGTGTGCAGTGGTTTGCTCATATTGCATGTCTCAATAACACCTCGATGCTAAGATAGTCAAAAATTTCCCATAGAAATGTATGGGTGGGAACCTACTTTTGAATCGCTTGGTAAACCCATACCAAAGCGGGTATCCTCGAGGTGGCATTTAAAACAGATAGAGGAATGGTTACTGCTATCTTCCATGTGTGCAGTGGTTTGCTCATACTGCATGTCTCATCAACACCTCGATGCTAAGATAGGCAATATTTCCCGTAGAGATGTATGGGTGGTTTCCCATAGGAATGTATGGGTGGGAACCTACTTTTGAATCGCTTGGTAAACCCATACCAAAGCGGGTATCCTCGGGGTGGCATTTAAAACAGAAAGAGGAATGGTTACTGCTATCTCCCATGTGTGCAGTGGTTTGCTCATATTGCATGTCTCATCAACACCTCGATGCTAAGATAGTCAAGAATTTCCGATAGAAATGTATGGGTGGGAACCTACTTTTGAATCGCTTGGTAAACCCATACCGAAGCAGGTATCCTCGGGGTGGCATATAAAACAGATAGATGAATGGTTACTGCTATCTTCCATGTGTGCAGTGGTTTGCTCATATTGCATGTCTCAATAACACCTCGATGCTAAGATAGTCAAAAATTTCCCATAGAAATGTATGGGTGGGAACCGACTTTTAAATCGCTTGGTAAACCCATATCAAGGCGGGTATCCTCGGGGTGGCATTTAAAACAGATAGAGGAATGGTTACTGCTATCTTCCATGTGTGCAGTGGTTTGCTCATACTGCATGTCTCATCAACACCTCGATGCTAAGATAGGCAATATTTCCCATAGAGATGTATGGGTAGTTTCCCATAGGAATGTATGGGTGGGAACCTACTTTTGAGTCGCTTGGGTAACCCATACCAAAGCAGGTATGCTCGGGGTGGCATTGAAAACAGATAGAGGAATGGTTACTGCTATCTTCCATGTGTGCAGTGGTATGCTCATACTGCATGTCTCATCAACACCTCGATGCTAAGATAGTCAATATTTCCCATAGAGATGTATGGGTGGTTTCCCACAGAAATGTATGGGTGGGAACCTACTTTTGAATCGCTTGGTAAACCCATACCAAAGCGGGTATCCTCGGGGTGGCATTTAAAACAGATAGAGGAATGGTTCCTGCTATCTTCCATGTGTGCAGTGGTTTGCTCATACTGCATGTCTCATCAACACCTCGATGCTAAGATAGTCAATATTTCCCATAGAGATGTATGGGTGGTTTCCCATAGAAATGTATGGGTGGGAACCTACTTTTGAATCGCTTGGTAAACCCATACCAAAGCGGGTATCCTCAGGGTGGCATTTAAAACAGATAGAGGAATGGTTACTGCTATCTTCCATGTGTGCAGTGGTTTGCTCATACTGCATGTCTCATCAACACCTCGATGCTAAGATAGTCAATATTTCCCATAGAGATGTATGGTGGTTTCCCATAGGAATGTATGGGTGGGAACCTACTTTTGAGTCGCTTGGGTAACCCATACCAAAGCAGGTATGCTCGGGGTGGCATTGAAAACAGATAGAGGAATGGTTACTGCTATCTTCCATGTGTGCAGTGGTATGCTCATACTGCATGTCTCATCAACACCTCGATGCTAAGATAGTCAATATTTCCCATAGAGATGTATGGGTGGTTTCCCACAGAAATGTATGGGTGGGAACCTACTTTTGAATCGCTTGGTAAACCCATACCAAAGCGGGTATCCTCGGGGTGGCATTTAAAACAGATAGAGGAATGGTTACTGCTATCTTCCATGTGTGCAGTGGTTTGCTCATACTGCATGTCTCATCAACACCTCGATGCTAAGATAGTCAATATTTCCCATAGAGATGTATGGGTGGTTTCCCATAGGAATGTATGGGTGGGAACCTACTTTTGAATCGCTTGGGTAACCCATACCAAAGCAGGTATGCTCGGGGTGGCATTGAAAACAGATGGAGGAATGGTTACTGCTATCTTCCATGTGTGCAGTGGTATGCTCATACTGCATGTCTCATCAACACCTCGATGCTAAGATAGTCAATATTTCCCATAGAGATGTATGGGTGGTTTCCCATAGAAATGTATGGGTGGGAACCTACTTTTGAATCGCTTGGTAAACCCATACCAAAGCGGGTATCCTCGGGGTGGCATTTAAAACAGATAGAGGAATGGTTACTGCTATCTTCCATGTGTGCAATGGTTTGCTCATACTGCATGTCTCATCAACACCTCGATGCTAAGATAGTCAATATTTCCCATAGAGATGTATGGGTGGTTTCCCATAGGAATGTATGGGTGGGAACCTACTTTTGAATCGCTTGGTAAACCCATACCAAAGCGGGTATCCTCGGGGTGGCATTTAAAACAGAAAGAGGAATGGTTACTGCTATCTCCCATGTGTGCAGTGGTTTGCTCATATTGCATGTCTCATCAACACCTCGATGCTAAGATAGTCAAGAATTTCCCATAGAAATGTATGGGTGGGAACCTACTTTTGAATCGCTTGGTAAACCCATACCAAAGCGGGTATCCTCGGGGTGGCATTTAAAACAGATAGAGGAATGGTTACTGCTATCTTCCATGTGTGCAGTGGTTTGCTCATACTGCATGTGTCATCAACACCTCGATGCTAAAATAGGCAATATTTCCCATAGAGATGTATGGGTGGGAACCTACTTTTGAATCGCTTGGTAAACCCATACCGAAGCAGGTATCCTCGGGGTGGCATATAAAACAGATAGATGAATGGTTACTGCTATCTTCCATGTGTGCAGTGGTTTGCTCATATTGCATGTCTCAATAACACCTCGATGCTAAGATAGTCAAAAATTTCCCATAGAAATGTATGGGTGGGAACCTACTTTTGAATCGCTTGGTAAACCCATACCAAAGCGGGTATCCTCGGGGTGGCATTTAAAACAGATAGAGGAATGGTTACTGCTATCTTCCATGTGTGCAGTGGTTTGCTCATACTGCATGTCTCATCAACACCTCGATGCTAAGATAGGCAATATTTCCCATAGAGATGTATGGGTGGTTTCCCATAGGAATGTATGGGTGGGAACCTACTTTTGAATCGCTTGGTAAACCCATACCAAAGCGGGTATCCTAGAGGTGGCATTTAAGACTAATAGAGGAATGGTTACTGCTATTTTCCATGTGTGCAGTGGTTTGCTCATACTGCATGTCTCATCAACACCTCGATGCTAAGATAGGCAATATTTCCCATAGAGATGTATGGGTGGTTTCCCATAGGAATGTATGGGTGGGAACCTACTTTTGTATCGCTTGGGTAACCCATACCAAAGCAGGTATGCTCGGGGTGGCATTTAAAACAGAAATAGGAATGGTTACTGCTATCTCCCATGTGTGCAGTGGTTTGCTCATATTGCATGTCTCATCAACACCTCGATGCTAAGATAGTCAAGAATTTCCCATAGAAATGTATGGGTGGGAACCTACTTTTGAATCGCTTGGTAAACCCATACCAAAGAGGGTATCCTCGGGGTGGCATTTAAAACAGAAAGAGGAATGGTTACTGCTATCTCCCATGTGTGCAGTGGTTTGCTCATATTGCATGTCTCATCAACACCTCGATGCTAAGATAGTCAAGAATTTCCTATAGAAATGTATGGGTGGGAACCTACTTTTGAATCGCTTGGTAAACCCATACCGAAGCAGGTATCCTCGGGGTGGCATATAAAACAGATAGATGAATGGTTACTGCTATCTTCCATGTGTGCAGTGGTTTGCTCATATCGCATGTCTCAATAACACCTCGATGCTAAGATAGGCAATATTTCCCATAGAGATGTATGGGTGGGAACCTACTTTTGAATCGCTTGGTAAACCCATACCAAAGCGGGTATCCTAGAGGTGGCATTTAAGACTAATAGAGGAATGGTTACTGCTATTTTCCATGTGTGCAGTGGTTTGCTCATACTGCATGTCTCATCACAACCTCGATGCTAAGATAGGCAATATTTCCCATAGAGATGTATGGGTGGTTTCCCATAGGAATGTATGGGTGGGAACCTACTTTTGAATCGCTTGGTAAACCCATACCAAAGCGGGTATCCTCGGGGTGGCATTTAAAACAGATAGAGGAATGGTTACTGCTATCTTCCATGTGTGCAGTGGTTTGCTCATACTGCATGTCTCATCAACACCTCGATGCTAAGATAGTCAATATTTCCCATAGAAATGTATGGGTGGGAACCTACTTTTGAATCGCTTGGTAAACCCATACCAAAGCGGGTATCCTCGGGGTGGCATTTAAAACAGATAGAGGAATGGTTACTGCTATCTTCCATGTGTGCAGTGGTTTGCTCATACTGCATGTCTCATCAACACCTCGATGCTAAGATAGGCAATATTTCCCATAGAGATGTATGGGTGGTTTCCCATAGGAATGTATGGGTGGGAACCTACTTTTAAATCGCTTGGGTAACCCATTCCAAAGCAGGTATGCTCGGGGTGGCATTGAAAACAGATAGAGGAATGGTTACTGCTATCTTCCATGTGTGCAGTGGTTTGCTCATATTGCATGTCTCATCAACACCTCGATGCTAAGATAGTCAAGAATTTCCCATAGAAATGTATGGGTGGGAACCTACTTTTGAATCGCTTGGTAAACCCATACCGAAGCAGGTATCCTCGGGGTGGCATATAAAACAGATAGATGAATGGTTACTGCTATCTTCCATGTGTGCAGTGGTTTGCTCATATTGCATGTCTCAATAACACCTCGATGCTAAGATAGTCAAAAATTTCCCATAGAAATGTATGGGTGGGAACCTACTTTTGAATCGCTTGGTAAACCCATACCAAAGCGGGTATCCTCGGGGTGGCATTTAAAACAGATAGAGGAATGGTTACTGCTATCTTCCATGTGTGCAGTGGTTTGCTCATACAGCATGTCTCATCAACACCTCGATGCTAAGATAGTCAATATTTCCCATAGAAATGTATGGGTGGGAACCTACTTTTGAATCGCTTGGTAAACCCATACCAAAGAGGGTATCCTCGGGGTGGCATTTAAAACAGATAGATGAATGGTTACTGCTATCTTCCATGTGTGCAGTGGTTTGCTCATATTGCATGTCTCAATAACACCTCGATGCTAAGATAGTCAAAAATTTCCCATAGAAATGTATGGGTGGGAACCTACTTTTGAATCGCTTGGTAAACCCATACCAAAGTGGGTATCCTCGGGGTGGCATTTAAAACAGATAGAGGAATGGTTACTG
Organism: Eunapius fragilis; assembly: GCA_963681505.1. Taxonomy (NCBI): domain Eukaryota; kingdom Metazoa; phylum Porifera; class Demospongiae; order Spongillida; family Spongillidae; genus Eunapius; species Eunapius fragilis. The sequence continues at coordinate 15,878,613 of OY811972.1, read as the reverse complement.
CTATCTTCCATGTGTGCAGTGGTTTGCTCATATCGCATGTCTCAATAACACCTCGATGCTAAGATAGGCAATATTTCCCATAGAGATGTATGGGTGGGAACCTACTTTTGAATCGCTTGGTAAACCCATACCAAAGCGGGTATCCTAGAGGTGGCATTTAAGACTAATAGAGGAATGGTTACTGCTATTTTCCATGTGTGCAGTGGTTTGCTCATACTGCATGTCTCATCAACACCTCGATGCTAAGATAGGCAATATTTCCCATAGAGATGTATGGGTGGTTTCCCATAGGAATGTATGGGTGGGAACCTACTTTTGAATCGCTTGGTAAACCCATACCAAAGCGGGTATCCTCGGGGTGGCATTTAAAACAGATAGAGGAATGGTTACTGCTATCTTCCATGTGTGCAGTGGTTTGCTCATACTGCATGTCTCATCAACACCTCGATGCTAAGATAGTCAATATTTCCCATAGAAATGTATGGGTGGGAACCTACTTTTGAATCGCTTGGTAAACCCATACCAAAGCGGGTATCCTCGGGGTGGCATTTAAAACAGATAGAGGAATGGTTACTGCTATCTTCCATGTGTGCAGTGGTTTGCTCATACTGCATGTCTCATCAACACCTCGATGCTAAGATAGGCAATATTTCCCATAGAGATGTATGGGTGGTTTCCCATAGGAATGTATGGGTGGGAACCTACTTTTAAATCGCTTGGGTAACCCATTAGAAAGCAGGTATGCTCGGGGTGGCATTGAAAACAGATAGAGGAATGGTTACTGCTATCTTCCATGTGTGCAGTGGTTTGCTCATATTGCATGTCTCATCAACACCTCGATGCTAAGATAGTCAAGAATTTCCCATAGAAATGTATGGGTGGGAACCTACTTTTGAATCGCTTGGTAAACCCATACCGAAGCAGGTATCCTCGGGGTGGCATATAAAACAGATAGATGAATGGTTACTGCTATCTTCCATGTGTGCAGTGGTTTGCTCATATTGCATGTCTCAATAACACCTCGATGCTAAGATAGTCAAAAATTTCCCATAGAAATGTATGGGTGGGAACCTACTTTTGAATCGCTTGGTAAACCCATACCAAAGCGGGTATCCTCGGGGTGGCATTTAAAACAGATAGAGGAATGGTTACTGCTATCTTCCATGTGTGCAGTGGTTTGCTCATACAGCATGTCTCATCAACACCTCGATGCTAAGATAGTCAATATTTCCCATAGAAATGTATGGGTGGGAACCTACTTTTGAATCGCTTGGTAAACCCATACCAAAGAGGGTATCCTCGGGGTGGCATTTAAAACAGATAGATGAATGGTTACTGCTATCTTCCATGTGTGCAGTGGTTTGCTCATATTGCATGTCTCAATAACACCTCGATGCTAAGATAGTCAAAAATTTCCCATAGAAATGTATGGGTGGGAACCTACTTTTGAATCGCTTGGTAAACCCATACCAGAGTGGGTATCCTCGGGGTGGCATTTAAAACAGATAGAGGAATGGTTACTGCTATCTTCCATGTGTGCAGTGGTTTGCTCATACTGCATGTGTCATCAACACCTCGATGCTAAGATAGGCAATATTTCCCATAGAGATGTATGGGTGGGAACCTACTTTTGAATCGCTTGGTAAACCCATACCGAAGCAGGTATCCTCGGGGTGGCATATAAAACAGATAGATGAATGGTTACTGCTATCTTCCATGTGTGCAGTGGTTTGCTCATATTGCATGTCTCAATAACACCTCGATGCTAAGATAGTCAAAAATTTCCCATAGAAATGTAAGGGTGGGAACCTACTTTTGAATCGCTTGGTAAACCCATACCAAAGCGGGTATCCTCGGGGTGGCATTTAAAACAAATAGAGGAATGGTTACTGCTATCTTCCATGTGTGCAGTGGTTTGCTCATACTGCATGTCTCATCAACACCTCGATGCTAAGATAGGCAATATTTCCCATAGAGATGTATGGGTGGTTTCCCATAGGAATGTATGGGTGGGAACCTACTTTTGAATCGCTTGGGTAACCCATACCAAAGCAGGTATGCTCGGGGTGGCATTGAAAACAGATAGAGGAATGGTTACTGCTATCTTCCATGTGTGCAGTGGTTTGCTCATACTGCATGTCTCATCAACACCTCGATGCTAAGATAGGCAATATTTCCCATAGAGATGTATGGGTGGTTTCCCATAGGAATGTATGGGTGGGAACCTACTTTTGAATCGCTTGGGTAACCCATTCCAAAGCAGGTATGCTCGGGGTGGCATTGAAAACAGATAGAGGAATGGTTACTGCTATCTTCCATGTGTGCAGTGGTTTGCTCATACTGCATGTGTCATCAACACCTCGATGCTAAGATAGGCAATATTTCCCATAGAGATGTATGGGTGGGAACCTACTTTTGAATCGCTTGGTAAACCCATACCAAAGCAGGTATCCTCGGGGTGGCATATAGAACAGATAGAGGAATGGTTACTGCTATCTTCCATGTGTGCAGTGGTTTGCTCATACTGCATGTGTCATGAACACCTCGATGCTAAGATAGGCAATATTTCCCATAGAGATGTATGGGTGGTTTCCCATAGAAATGTATGGGTGGGAACCTACTTTTGAATCGCTTGGTAAACCCATACCAAAGCGGGTATCCTCGGGGTGGCATTTAAAACAGATAGAGGAATGGTTACTGCTATCTTCCATGTGTGCAGTGGTTTGCTCATACTGCATGTCTCATCAACACCTCGATGCTAAGATAGTCAATATTTCCCATAGAGATGTATGGGTGGTTTCCCATAGGAATGTATGGGTGGAAACCTACTTTTGAATCGCTTGGGTAACCCATACCAAAGCAGGTATGCTCGGGGTGGCATTGAAAACAGATAGAGGAATGGTTACTGCTATCTTCCATGTGTGCAGTGGTATGCTCATACTGCATGTCTCATCAACACCTCGATGCTAAGATAGTCAATATTTCCCATAGAGATGTATGGGTGGTTTCCCATAGAAATGTATGGGTGGGAACCTACTTTTGAATCGCTTGGTAAACCCATACCAAAGCGGGTATCCTCGGGGTGGCATTTAAAACAGATAGAGGAATGGTTACTGCTATCTTCCATGTGTGCAGTGGTTTGCTCATACTGCATGTCTCATCAACACCTCGATGCTAAGATAGTCAATATTTCCCATAGAGATGTATGGGTGGTTTCCCATAGGAATGTATGGGTGGGAACCTACTTTTGAATCGCTTGGTAAACCCATACCAAAGCGGGTATCCTCGGGGTGGCATTTAAAACAGAAAGAGGAATGGTTACTGCTATCTCCCATGTGTGCAGTGGTTTGCTCATATTGCATGTCTCATCAACACCTCGATGCTAAGATAGTCAAGAATTTCCCATAGAAATGTATGGGTGGGAACCTACTTTTGAATCGCTTGGTAAACCCATACCGAAGCAGGTATCCTCGGGGTGGCATATAAAACAGATAGATGAATGGTTACTGCTATCTTCCATGTGTGCAGTGGTTTGCTCATATTGCATGTCTCAATAACACCTCGATGCTAAGATAGTCAAAAATTTCCCATAGAAATGTATGGGTGGGAACCTACTTTTGAATCGCTTGGTAAACCCATACCAAAGCGGGTATCCTCGGGGTGGCATTTAAAACAGATAGAGGAATGGTTACTGCTATCTTCCATGTGTGCAGTGGTTTGCTCATACTGCATGTGTCATCAACACCTCGATGCTAAGATAGGCAATATTTCCCATAGAAATGTATGGGTGGGAACCTACTTTTGAATCGCTTGGTAAACCCATACCGAAGCAGGTATCCTCGGGGTGGCATATAAAACAGATAGATAAATGGTTACTGCTATCTTCCATGTGTGCAGTGGTTTGCTCATATTGCATGTCTCAATAACACCTCGATGCTAAGATAGTCAAAAATTTCCCATAGAAATGTATGGGTGGGAACCTACTTTTGAATCGCTTGGTAAACCCATACCAAAGCGGGTATCCTCGGGGTGGCATTTAAAACAGATAGAGGAATGGTTACTGCTATCTTCCATGTGTGCAGTGGTTTGCTCATACTGCATGTCTCATCAACACCTCGATGCTAAGATAGGCAATATTTCCCATAGAGATGTATGGGTGGTTTCCCATAGGAATGTATGGGTGGGAACCTACTTTTGAATCGCTTGGTAAACCCATACCAAAGCGGGTATCCTCGGGGTGGCATTTAAAACAGAAAGAGGAATGGTTACTGCTATCTCCCATGTGTGCAGTGGTTTGCTCATATTGCATGTCTCATCAACACCTCGATGCTAAGATAGTCAAGAATTTCCGATAGAAGTGTATGGGTGGGAACCTACTTTTGAATCGCTTGGTAAACCCATACCGAAGCAGGTATCCTCGGGGTGGCATATAAAACAGAAAGAGGAATGGTTACTGCTATCTTCCATGTGTGCAGTGGTTTGCTCATACTGCATGTCTCATCAACACCTCGATGCTAAGATAGTCAATATTTCCCATAGAGATGTATGGGTGGTTTCCCATAGGAATGTATGGGTGGGAACCTACTTTTGAATCGCTTGGGTAACCCATACCAAAGCAGGTATGCTCGGGGTGGCATTGAAAACAGATAGAGGAAAGGTTACTGCTATCTTCCATGTGTGCAGTGGTATGCTCATACTGCATGTCTCATCAACACCTCGATGCTAAGATAGTCAATATTTCCCATAGAGATGTATGGGTGGTTTCCCATAGAAATGTATGGGTGGGAACCTACTTTTGAATCGCTTGGTAAACCCATACCAAAGCGGGTATTCTCGGGGTGGCATTTAAAACAGATAGAGGAATGGTTACTGCTATCTTCCATGTGTGCAGTGGTTTGCTCATACTGCATGTCTCATCAACACCTCGATGCTAAGATAGTCAATATTTCCCATAGAGATGTATGGGTGGTTTCCCATAGGAATGTATGGGTGGGAACCTACTTTTGAATCGCTTTGTAAACCCATACCAAAGCGGGTATCCTCGGGGTGGCATTTAAAACAGAAAGAGGAATGGTTACTGCTATCTCCCATGTGTGCAGTGGTTTGCTCATATTGCATGTCTCATCAACACCTCGATGCTAAGATAGTCAAGAATTTCCCATAGAAATGTATGGGTGGGAACCTACTTTTGAATCGCTTGGTAAACCCATACCGAAGCAGGTATCCTCGGGGTGGCCTATAAAACAGATAGATGAATGGTTACTGCTATCTTCCAAGTGTGCAGTGGTTTGCTCATATTGCATGTCTCAATAACACCTCGATGCTAAGATAGTCAAAAATTTCCCATAGAAATGTATGGGTGGGAACCTAATTTTGAATCGCTTGGTAAACCCATACCAAAGCGGGTATCCTCGGGGTGGCATTTAAAACAGATAGAGGAATGGTTACTGCTATCTTCCATGTGTGCAGTGGTTTGCTCATACTGCATGTGTCATCAACACCTCGATGCTAAGATAGGCAATATTTCCCATAGAAATGTATGGGTGGGAACCTACTTTTGAATCGCTTGGTAAACCCATACCGAAGCAGGTATCCTCGGGGTGGCATATAAAACAGATAGATGAATGGTTACTGCTATCTTCCATGTGTGCAGTGGTTTGCTCATATTGCATGTCTCAATAACACCTCGATGCTAAGATAGTCAAAAATTTCCCATAGAAATGTATGGGTGGGAACCTACTTTTGAATCGCTTGGTAAACCCATACCAAAGCGGGTATCCTCGAGGTGGCATTTAAAACAGATAGAGGAATGGTTACTGCTATCTTCCATGTGTGCAGTGGTTTGCTCATACTGCATGTCTCATCAACACCTCGATGCTAAGATAGGCAATATTTCCCGTAGAGATGTATGGGTGGTTTCCCATAGGAATGTATGGGTGGGAACCTACTTTTGAATCGCTTGGTAAACCCATACCAAAGCGGGTATCCTCGGGGTGGCATTTAAAACAGAAAGAGGAATGGTTACTGCTATCTCCCATGTGTGCAGTGGTTTGCTCATATTGCATGTCTCATCAACACCTCGATGCTAAGATAGTCAAGAATTTCCGATAGAAATGTATGGGTGGGAACCTACTTTTGAATCGCTTGGTAAACCCATACCGAAGCAGGTATCCTCGGGGTGGCATATAAAACAGATAGATGAATGGTTACTGCTATCTTCCATGTGTGCAGTGGTTTGCTCATATTGCATGTCTCAATAACACCTCGATGCTAAGATAGTCAAAAATTTCCCATAGAAATGGATGGGTGGGAACCTACTTTTAAATCGCTTGGTAAACCCATACCAAGGCGGGTATCCTCGGGGTGGCATTTAAAACAGATAGAGGAATGGTTACTGCTATCTTCCATGTGTGCAGTGGTTTGCTCATACTGCATGTCTCATCAACACCTCGATGCTAAGATAGGCAATATTTCCCATAGAGATGTATGGGTGGTTTCCCATAGGAATGTATGGGTGGGAACCTACTTTTGAGTCGCTTGGGTAACCCATACCAAAGCAGGTATGCTCGGGGTGGCATTGAAAACAGATAGAGGAATGGTTACTGCTATCTTCCATGTGTGCAGTGGTTTGCTCATACTGCATGTCTCATCAACACCTCGATGCTAAGATAGTCAATATTTCCCATAGAGATGTATGGGTGGTTTCCCATAGAAATGTATGGGTGGGAACCTACTTTTGAATCGCTTGGTAAACCCATACCGAAGCAGGTATCCTCGGGGTGGCATATAAAACAGAAAGAGGAATGGTTACTGCTATCTTCCATGTGTGCAGTGGTTTGCTCATACTGCATGTCTCATCAACACCTCGATGCTAAGATAGTCAATATTTCCCATAGAGATGTATGGGTGGTTTCCCATAGGAATGTATGGGTGGGAACCTACTTTTGAATCGCTTGGGTAACCCATACCAAAGCAGGTATGCTCGGGGTGGCATTGAAAACAGATAGAGGAATGGTTACTGCTATCTTCCATGTGTGCAGTGGTATGCTCATACTGCATGTCTCATCAACACCTCAATGCTAAGATAGTCAATATTTCCCATAGAGATGTATGGGTGGTTTCCCATAGAAATGTATGGGTGGGAACCTACTTTTGAATCGCTTGGTAAACCCATACCAAAGCGGGTATCCTCGGGGTGGCATTTAAAACAGATAGAGGAATGGTTACTGCTATCTTCCATGTGTGCAGTGGTTTGCTCATACTGCATGTCTCATCAACACCTCGATGCTAAGATAGTCAATATTTCCCATAGAGATGTATGGGTGGTTTCCCAAAGGAATGTATGGGTGGGAACCTACTTTTGAATCGCTTGGTAAACCCATACCGAAGCAGGTATCCTCGGGGTGGCCTATAAAACAGATAGATGAATGGTTACTGCTATCTTCCATGTGTGCAGTGGTTTGCTCATATTGCATGTCTCAATAACACCTCGATGCTAAGATAGTCAAAAATTTCCCATAGAAATGGATGGGTGGGAACCTACTTTTGAATCGCTTGGTAAACCCATACCAAAGCGGGTATCCTCGGGGTGGCATTTAAAACAGATAGAGGAATGGTTACTGCTATCTTCCATGTGTGCAGTGGTTTGCTCATACTGCATGTCTCATCAACACCTCGATGCTAAGATAGTCAATATTTCCCATAGAGATGTATGGGTGGTTTCCCAAAGGAATGTATGGGTGGGAACCTACTTTTGAATCGCTTGGTAAACCCATACCGAAGCAGGTATCCTCGGGGTGGCCTATAAAACAGATAGATGAATGGTTACTGCTATCTTCCATGTGTGCAGTGGTTTGCTCATATTGCATGTCTCAATAACACCTCGATGCTAAGATAGTCAAAAATTTCCCATAGAAATGGATGGGTGGGAACCTACTTTTGAATCGCTTGGTAAACCCATACCAAAGCGGGTATCCTCGGGGTGGCATTTAAAACAGATAGAGGAATGTTGGTCACTACCCCTTTATGTTGGGCAGATGACCTCTGATAGGGGTAGGCTAAGAACACACCACATGAAAGGCAGAATTATGGGTACATGTATGAAGGGAACTGCATATGTGATTAATGTTATCTTGTTGTTACATATAGTACATATGAGTTGGTGTATGGGGTGCATGCCATATTGTTGCCCCCTGGCAATAAGTGATACAACCTCAGAGTTGCCTTAGCAACGAATTTTTAAAATTCCCCCTCTAAGTTTTTTATCAAAGAAACCCCATGTGTGGGACTGGTAGTGTTCACTGTTATGCTCACTGTTCTAGTTTGTGATGTGTAGTGTGTGTGTGTGTGTGTGTGTGTGTATGTGTGTGTGTATGTGTGTGTGTGTGTGTGTGTGTGTGTGTGTGTGAATTTAAACTCATGTTGGTCTAATGATCTGTAGGCTAGGTGGTTGGCCGGCTATACGCTAGGGTGCTGGTGTGCCTGTGGGGTAACCTGGTGTGTACATGCTGTTATTAAGGGATAACAAGTGACATAATCCATCATCGAGAAAAAACATCAGTGGGGGGGGGGGGGGGGAGACAAATGTTAAGTTGAAACTTTTAGGAGGACTTTATACCAAGCGAGCCAATTCTGTGCATGGGTTGTGTAACTTGTTATCCCTTCATTGCCAAGAGGGGGCAAAAATATGGGTGGTGTGGGGCACTCCTGCCCCATCAATGAAACTATACTGGTGTGTAGGGTCATTGGGAATGTGCACACTGTTGCTAGTGTGTACTGGTATGTGGTTGGTGGAGAATATGAGTTGGGTGTGTATGCTGATGGGAGGTCATATAGTTGTGTATGCTGGGAGTGTACACTCATGTTGGGGGGTGAAAAATGTTATTTGATGTGTTGGGTGAGTAATATAGAATTCTGAGTGTGACTGTGTTTTG